>WYDF02069566.1:0-11493 GCA_009867245.2 Adranes taylori
AATTGTTTTTATAACGTGATCCATAATGTATTGTTAAGTTAATTTATTACATACCGGTTCACTAAACTCGTATTTTCCGCGATATATTTCGGACTTAAATCATCTGGCGTTCCGCGTCGTTTGTTTAGTACTCGTAACAAATCACCCTTTCCATCTCTAATATGTCTCTCACCGCCTATACTTCCGCTCCATATAATATAATACTTTGTATACAAACATCCATTATTAGAATCCTGATTCTTACCGAATTCCCAAAGTTTCTTTTCCACACACATCTTAATCTCTCTATCGCCACTTTCGCTTTCTTTACAGCGACTCATGTTTCTGTTGCAGCTCCCATTATAATTTCAGTAAAACCAAAATATTTATTCATTTTCAAATTCTCTCTTAACATTCCTTCTACCTCAAACTTATCATTTTTGCTGCTCCGCCCACCATCCTTTTTGCACTCCATCACTTTCGTTTTGTGCACACTTATCTGTAACCCTCTTTTATTTATTCACCCTTTCAATCATTTCTTTTCTCGTTTCCGCCATACATACAACATCATCCTCATATCCAAGTGACCACACATTCTATTTCCCAAGCCCTTTTGCACCTCCCCAAGCACCTCCATTTTCCCAAGCACCCCCATTTTGCCCTTTTCTCAATACATTTTCCAAATCAGATATGTAAATATTGAACAGGCTCCCACTTATTGCGCATCCTTGCCTTACTCCCTTCCGTACTTTATACCATGCAGACACACAATTTCCCACTATTGCTCTTACTTTTGTCCCTTTATACATTCCTCGTACAATTCGAATTATTTTTTCTGGAATTCCTACTTCCTTCATTCCCTTCAATAATTTCTCTCTCACAATATTCTCAAATGCTGCCTGTAGATCCACAAACAACAGGTATATTTTCTTGCCTATATGCACCTCTTGATTGACAATGTAATTTAACATTACCAAATTATCTGTTGTGCCTCTACCTTTTTTAAATTCACTTTGCGTATTCGACAACATCCTGCTCTCACTCATGCATCTCACAATCCTCTTATTCGTAATTCTTCCAAACAACCTATATACTACATTCATGATAGCAATCCCTCTATAATTCTCCGCCTGCGCTCTATCCCCTCTCTTATATATCGGGATTGTTTCACTTTTTTCAATTCCTCTGGTAAACTCTCTCTTGCATTCCATATTACAGTTAATCCTCTCACTATGCTTCGGTGTCATTCTGATTAAGGCATCCCTATACTTCACATGGAATTCCATCAGGGCTTCCGCGCTCTCCCTTTCCCCATTTTCTTATTTCCTCTAATACTACTTCCTCCGTAATATCCTCCCCATTTCCATCCGCACCATTTCCATTCATACTAATCCCATCTTCACTTACTCTTATCTCATCACTCATATTGACTCTACATTTTTTCTCCCTCTTATTTATCCTTATTATGCATTCTTCTCTGTCCGTACCTATTGCCCCGTTCATTCTTAAAGATTTCCATATATCACTTGCGCACTTCAGCCTTTTAATCCTTTCTTTTTTCTCTACCTCCCTACTTTCCATACTTCTTTTACTAACTTCTCCTACTTTGCTTTTTGCATCATTGTTCTCCTTCCATTCCAGCTCATATTTTCTTATCTTCTTAAGACCTCCCTTTTTTCCCAGAACCTCCACTCCTCATCAAAACCGTTCAATTCCGTCCTATTCCTCTTTTTATCACTTTTCGCCCTCCTTTTCATATTCCTTATGATCCCCTGTATCACCTTCTTTATACTTTTCATTTTCTCCCATTTATCATTTTCTAACCTTTCCTTAGATTCCCTTTTTTCTTTTTTATCCCATCAAAAAGTACTTTCCTTATCTTTATTTCCTTCCCTTTTTTTCTTTGCACGAATACCACCTTAGCGTCCATTCTGTTTCGATCGGGAAGTGACCTGCTTCCACTCTTTCTCCTAGCTTAATCTTCTCAAGAAATCCAACTCGCTCTTTCATCATTACTACATAATCAATAACAGATCCTCCCCCATGTCCCCTACATGGTATTTGTCCCATTCTGTCTCCTCTCATACAACCATTACTCACTTTCTAATATCATGTTCTATTACTGGTAATATTAATACCCAAATATGTATTTATATTCTTGAACCGACTCTATTGTGTCACTTTAGAATACAATGCCCATATGGTTGTATGCCCAATGAACATGTAGTGGCCTTTTGCCATATTAATCTCTAGATCCCATTGATCGTTCTAGGAGCTTTCTGCAAACAGTAAAGTAGTTAAGTTATTTCCAGCTATCCCTAATTTCGTTTTTCACATTTTCTATATCAGTGTTTTAATGCTTTGCTAATTGCTGCTTTGCTAAAGTTTAAAAGTGTAGGCGAATTGCAGCATCCCTGTTGCAATCACAGTTTTTGGAAATTCTTCAAAAAGCTTCGTGCCTTCTTTTACTGCTCTAGTACTATTTTTGGAAAATCTCTTCGGAGCGTTAGTGTAAGTAGATGTACTTTGAAAATAATCCAATGTTTCTTACAGTTTGTTGATGGAAACTGAGTTGTATGATCTTTTTAAATCAATGAAAACTACATGTGTTGGTCTTCCTCGTACCATTTGCTTTAAGATTATTTGTTTGTGACAGAACGCATTATCCATATAAGATCGGCCTACGCTGAACCCGCTCTGATACTCTGTTTCTACGTAACGTTCTTCAATCCTTTCTTTTTGAATTATCCCATACAGTCTAGCCATTGAGCTGGTAAGCCATATGCCACGCTAGTTGTTGCACTCCCTTTTTGAACTTTTTTTGTGTATTGACGTAATATGTCCTGTCTTCCATTCAGTCGGTACTTGGTCGTTTATCAGACATCTGGTAAATCTTGATGCTAGCATTCTGGGACTATCTTGATCAGTTCAGTTGCTACTCCTCCAGGGTCTGGAGCTCGATTCTTTTTCTTGTCTTGGATCGCTTTCTTAATCTCCTCGACTGATACTGTTCTCACTTGAGTTTTCACCTCATTTTCCTCAGCATACGAAATGTTTCCATATTCTAGTACATGTTCAGTCAATAGCTCTTGATAGTGCTTTTGATAGTGCCCTATCGATTCATATTAATTAACTCGTCAAATTTTAGCGATAAGATTATATATTATATTCACAAAAAGTCTCCCTACCACTATTATACTGGTATAAATCTTCTGCAGTATAAATTTTGAAACTAAATATACTTAATATCATGATCGAGATTATTCAAATTGTGTTTTATTATATTTAAGAAATAACTGAGAATAACTTAACCATGAAATAAAATAATTGTTAAGATTTAGGAAACGCCAAAATAAATTTTAAATGTAGCTTGCCTAATTAACGTATTAGTGTGTTTCTAATATATTTTGTTTGGTTACATAAATCACTAAGATTTTAAATTTATTTAACCTTCATTACGTCACAAGAATGTTGTATATAAATTTTAGCTGTTTTGCTGATTATTATTTATAACATTTTAAACTAGTCAAGAAATGTAGTTAATATGTAATTAATTCGATAACAGCTGGTAGCAACAAAAATTTTAATATCTTTAAATGACAAAAATCGCATAAATTATGAACATTTGATTACGCTTAAAGTAATTAAATGTCTCTAGGTTATCTGAATAACGTTTATTATTATTCGCTATAACATAAATAAACTAATAAATGTCACTAATAAATTACAAGTGACCCCTATCGATGTATATAATCTTTTTCTGTGGCAGTAATATAAACAACCTGAATTATGTTAAACAAATTCTTAATCTACAAAGAGGATCTCCGAACTTTGGCCTCCGATCTAGAACCGGCCCGCGAGAAATTTTTATCTCGCCCTTGTATATTTTTAAAAATATATAATAATTTTTAACTATTATTGGTTTATGGCTTATTATTAACCAATTCTTTTTATTGTTAGTACAAAACCCTAAATACCCCTGTACTAGCCACTGTTGATACAATCGAAATTAAAGCTTTCTTGGGTGTTTTGATATATGTGTATTCTACTGTTTTTAATCAGGAAATGAGAGCATCCAATCTCTTATTGCCACTGACGGTAACTGACGGTACAGGCCGAGATGTTTTTCGCCGTACAATGTCAAAACAACGTTTTGAATTTCTTCTTGCTGTGCTTCGCTTTGATGATGCTACAACTCGAAAAAACAGACAAGATCAAAGAGGCCCAGTACCTCAAATTTCACAGGTTTTTGATAAATTTATTTATAATTCGCAAAGTGCCTTTTCTCTTGGGACAAATATAACAATCGACGAGATGCTGGTTGCTTTCAGAGGTCTGGTCTGGTTGCTATCTATTTGCTTTAATCAATTTATTGTTATTAACTAAGCTATTTATTCAGTTCTTCTGAAGAAGTGGTAATTGTTTCCCCGAAACATATAACGTTTAAACATCGAATCCTCGTAGCTGTGTAAGCTTTGGCTGGAGGCTTTGGTTTGTTAAATGTATGAAATATATGGAGTTTTTGGAACACTTAGTTTTAATTCATTGAAATGAGGATTCCAACACTGAAACGTACAAAATTTAAAGAATAATTCCTTTTTGATGAAATAAATTATCTCAATAACAGAGATAGTAGCTGAACTCAAAAAAAAAAAAAAACTTTCCAGACATATAGATGACGATCGTCATTCAGTTTGAAGTGCAAAATAGATAGCAATAATTGTCAATTTTAAAATTAATATTAATAATGATTAATATAAATGTGATAATTAAAATTTATGAAAGTTTATCAATATTATTAAACGTACAAATATATTTTACATTCATCACTCATTGCAAAATATGTACAATTATAAATATTGCATATTTATTTCTTAAAATAAGGTTTATATTAAATCAACATAGATAGAACATATTTAATTTCTATATTATTTATAAATTAATATATCTGATTTTAGTAATATGTCTGTTATTTCTGTTACACTTCGGTTACTCTAGGTACAATATTAATAAATATTAAAACTTTGGTTCGAGCAAGACTACACATTACTCTAGGGCAATGGTTCTCAAAGTGGACCATACGGCCTTCTAGTGGGTCACAGGAAATTTAAGTGTTGCTACAAGAATCAGTGTAATTAGGAAGTCACAGAAACAATTATAGGGCGCGATAAAAATTTTATCTATTTTAATCAAAAAAATAATTTCATCTATATAAGCAGCTTTAAATTTATTAACTACTTATAAATCTAAATATTACAAGAAATAGGATGGGAAAATAGAAAACTTTTCTTTCTACTTGAAAATGTTTTACTAAAATTTTAATGACATTACTATCCAATGCTAACCCACAAATAATAATAACGTATGTTAAATTTGACTAAATTCAAAATTCTACTTTACTGAAAATCAAGTGCTCCCAACCCAGCTACGAGGCCCAGCAGATGTACGTTTGACTTGTTTCGGGAGATAATAATCCCTTTTTCAGAAACTTGTTCACATTTTTTATACTAAAGTATAGATCTACATTTTCACCCACTTTTAGTATATCTTCACGATACATAATATATTACTCACAAAGAACGTAGATAGGGACGATCTTTGACCCGCACGCAATTGTCGTCTTATTCCTGTTCCTAATAGTCAATGCGGAGTGAAATTTGAACGCCGATAACTCCGTCAGTTTTAATCGGATTAACTTCAAATTGTCAGGAAATATTCTCCAAATGTCGTATTTACAGAAAACGACAAAACAAGTTTGTTCGCCGTATTTAATTAGATAAAGTACTGACAAAATTGGAGTAACTTAATTTTAGAACAGTAAATAAAGAAACACACAGCGTAACGTGTAAGTAAGAAATCTCATTTATTTCTAACGATAATCAGTCTTATATATGAAAATGATATAATACCTAATTGTAAATAAATAATAAATTGTACTTGGATTTGCATTGTTAGGCATTTAGTTAGACCTTTAAACATTTTATTTTATTACTTAATTGATTTCGCTTACAATGCTTGTAAAGCGTGCCAATTGGTTTTTAGATCGTACAGATATACTTTGTATGAAATAAAAATACAAGCTAAGTTTCCTATAGTTTAACATATCTTGTCTTCATTTTGTGAAATGCTATACATGTGAAATCGATATGTATGTCATCTAGCTATTATCAATATTTTAATTACATGACTGGTTTTTAAAAATGTGTTAATTTATTATTACATTTTCTTAGAGAATTCATTTACTAAATGGTCTTAGAGGCTTCTTTTTTATTTATGGGATTTTCATAAATTTAAATGTCACAATATAAGTTTGAACAATTTATAAGATATATGGTAAAACAGCAGTACAATGATTTTTAAAAATATATAAACTCTTGCTTTACAGCGTCAGCATATTTATGCCGAATCGTCAGATACCCTTTGGGATTATCACGGAGTATAAGCCCTGTAGTAGTTATCCTCCATATAACCACACTGATCTAAAAGCAAATATTTAGAGATATCTGGGAGTATGGGACCTGTGGTTCTCGTCCTCCAGATATCCTCTGTTAGTTAATGAATTATGTCATATCAGAAAATATGAAAGTTAAGTAACTTCATTAAATATGAATGCTTTCGTCTAATTATTTTGGAGTATAATACTCCAGATAACTCAACCGGTCTGAAAGCTAATATAAATTTTAATAAATATAGTTTAGCGATATCTGGGAGTACAAGAACTTTGGTTCCCATCCTCAAGATATCCCCATCGATTGTAAGCAATACAATCGAATATGCATTACAGATACCTGGGAGTATAGGAGCCGTATTTCCCATCCTCCAAATATTTTCTGTTAGTTTAGTAATGTTCAATTACTGAACAATAATTTTAATAAAAATTGAATTATGGGATCAACTTATGATTATTATGAACATTCAACAAAAATGAAATATAAATCTGTTAAATAATAATGAAATAAATGAGTGAGTAATGTCTTGGAGATTGTCTTGGAGATGTCTTGGAGTAATGTCTACAGATTTGATGAACCTGTATTTTCCAGACATTATTCTCCAGGATTGCACCACGATAATGGACCTGCGCCCACTTAGTTGCTTGTTCGTAAACTTTTGACAAGAAATAACACCGTTGTGTTTCCTGCAGTTTCACCCGAAATGGCACCCTGCGACTTTTTCTATCCCCGAAGATAAAAGGATCACTAAAGAATGACGTTTTGCCAATAGACAAATACAGTGACGCATCGACAATTGTATCTCAAATTGTATTCCTGAATTTACGATTCTTCTTTTTTGCTGTCTATTGCTCATCTTTGTGGAACGTGAGAAGCATTAACAGTTTAATATTTCTTCCAAATCACGCCATGCACAAAAAATCGCGATGACATTTTTAATGTTGATGTCTTCGACAACCACATATAAAACATAATTGTGCAAGCAAATGCCCCAAAAAGCAGGAACCAACACAAAAACCAGAGGAGCTTGCGCCAGCCCGGTGCGGCGACTCACCAATTCCTGTTGTCCCTGAGCAAAGTCCAGTAAACAACCTAGCGCTCTACCATCTTATCCATGCGAATGATCTTATCCACGTCCTTACAACCACCCTCCTAAAAGACTTACCCGACAAACGCTCCCTTATTCAGGAAACAATCGGAAAGTCTCCAAACAACTCCTCTGCAGAGAAACCTACATTTCCTTCCACAACAATACCGTCTCCAATGTTTCAATTCCGTTTTAATATAATGGAACTTTTAATCGGTATGGTTAACTCCAGTGGATTGCGGTATAAAAATGGCCCTATCAGAAATCTTCTTTCCTCTGACAAAGACCACATTCTTTGCATAACGGAGACAAAAGTTAAATCCGACTTAATATATCAACCTATCGCGTCTTTCAACGCAACAGTTTTTATGGAGCACTTAGAGGAACCACACTTGCAATCAGTAATCACTATGCTAGCACTCCATTTCCCATTCCCAGTTTGATAACCTTGAATATGTAGCGGCCAGAATTCCGCATCGGAGAGTATTCTCTTAAAATATGTGCCCTTAAATAGGCATCCGCGTCCACGCACTACCTTAAACATGATTCACAAACAAGCGCATTTTTCGCGAGTTCGTTGCGCACAGAGGCCCAGCCATTAAAACAGAGTGGAATCGTCTTAATGCTCTAATCCGTCGCAATATTATTGCGTAGTGAGAGGAGTGCTGGACTCACGCCACTTCAAAACTGGATTGCGGTAAGAGTAAAAAATATTGGGACCAATTCAATTGCCTTATAGGCAAAAATTTGACCCTCTAATCCCATATAACAAATTCGCAAACGTACATAATACATAACCCGCTAGAAAAATTCAACTATTTTGCTGACCATTTTGAATTTACCTACCAAATTCCCAACAATCCAAACTTTGACAATCAATTTCTATTTGACACAGGCAACTATGTCAGGAACTTAGATGGTCGCTACATACAAATTCCATATTTGCTTGAAAGCGATGACGTCATCTCCCCTACCAGTTCTGAGGAAATTACTTGAACACTCAATTGGGACAAAGCTCCCGGAATCAAAAATCTGACCCGTCGCATTCTAAAAAATATTCCACCAGAAACCATCCAACTTCTAAGTGATGCCTTTAACCAGTGTCTCCTATTGGGACATTTCCCAGTAGAATAGAAGACTGGCCAAACGCCGTGATTCCCAAACCTAGGAAGGATCCCAGGAACGCTTCGTCATATCGTTCAATGACACTTATTAACGTGATAGTCAAAACCTTTGAAAGAATAATCACAACTCGAATACGAGACGTTTTGGAAACCAACAAAATCCTACAAGACAATCAGTTTGGTTTTAGAGCCTCGCGCTCTACACATGACCCTTCTGAATTCCAAACCGAAGTTAACCGCGTTGTAAACAGCGCTCACTGTGCTTTGGTAGTATTTATGGACATCATCCAAGCCTTTGACTCAGTATGGCATGCTGGTCTAATTCGCAAACTCCACACAATAAACATATTTAATCCAACTCTAATCAAATTAGACCAGTCATATCTGTCAAACCGTGACATTCAAATCAAAATAGGAGACACGCTATCCAGAACTATCTAACCTTAAGCCGGAATTCCGCAAGGCTCAGTGTAAGGTACTGCTGCGATGTCCCAATCCTCAGGGACCCCAAATGCCACAGCGCCCCTTATGCAAACGACACGACATATTGGGCCTGCAGCAAATTAACCAAAAGCAATAGAGAACACATCCAAAATTACCTCAACTCTTTGCTAGCATGCGCGCAGAAATGGCTCGTCACACCAAACCCAAGCAAAAACTACGCCATTTTAATATAGCACCCAAATTTAACCAGAAATCGCCACCAAGACAAAAGGGATGTCCGGCTCCAAATATGGGGAAAAGGGATTCCGCTAACGTTTAACTGGAACTCTGATAAAATACAAACTGGTGTTAGGGTTAGAAAACGCGCCAACCTAACCTCTGCTCTGAGAGGATGATTCCGGAAGTGTGACCGCAAAACACTCCAGCACACTTATAATACCTACATAAGGCCTATTATTGATAACAAATCAATTTTTCATTCTACTGCAACCAATAACCAAGTTCACATAGTCTCATGTGAACGAAAAATCTTACGTAAAGGAAACCGTTTGCATTACCGATTTCCGAGCAACATTCTGTACGAGCACTGCTCGGCCACACCCATTTCTGATCACCTAAAACATCTTCAATCCAAATACCCCGACAGACGCAGCGCCGTAAATAACATAATAGCCCACCAGGCAATTCGGCTCCACTGGGGCACATCAAACCACTGTTTTATGCGCCCAAAAATTAAATTCCCCTACCCCCCTGTTCGAAATATTAGATCAATGCAAGATCACCTAGACGATGTTCAGGAAATCCTAGAATCCATCCCACTGTCCCTTAGATAACCACTGTAGTCGAGGAGCATATATATATATATATATATATATACCATAGACCCAGGCTGAAGAGTACAACAAATCCTAAAGCCTCCTGAATAAATTCACCAACCTCTTATCGGAATCAATGGCCCAAAGGGAGTGAATTTTAGTGGGTAAAAACCCACATTGTCGGATGCACCGGGCATCCTTCGTCTTTTTAATGATAACAATATAAGGAACAATTTTTCATATAAGTTTTTTCTAAAAAAATTAAAAGAAAGGTCGATTTATCGGTGTCTGTTAGTATGGACGTACGTACACCTGTATGTTCAAGAATTTCTCCTCTTTATGGTACCGATCTGGATGAAATTTGGTAGACAGTTGTAGACTATGAGCCCGCAGAATTTTTTTTTAATTTTTTTTAAATCTAATATGGCGGGCAGGAACCATTTTTTTGTTCAGAAATTTTTAATCAAACTAGGATATTGAAATGTTGCACACATATAGCGCTTTGTATTACGAGTTGAATAAAAAAGTCCCATGTTGCCAAATCGTATAGGAAGCGGTGTTTCCATGTTTGAAGCTTAACAAACTTTTTGAAATATCTCAGGAACGATAAAATATAGTACATTCGAAGAAACTTTATTGTATAGGCTACATAAAGGCCCGTCGATTTTGTTTGAAACAGTTTCTTCCAAAATCACAATTTAACATATATACACGGTGTTTTATGTTTTGCAAAATTTAGGCTCCATTTTCTCGAACAGTTTTTAACGACAAGCTTCTTGACATTTTTTAAAAATTTCTTATGTCGAAAGTTCCTTTAACACTTAAGCGATTAAGCTAGTTTAACAAGATCGCATGTCATAGCGCCGGAGTAATTTGACCTTGAAAAAAGTGTACTACTCTAAATATCTCTGTTCCAATGAAAGCTGATAAATCGAAACTTGCAGAACGTATATAAGGCCAGGGAGCCTCAATTATGCTAGTGTGGGTAACATACTTAAGCAATAATTTCTTTTCAAAAACTTTTTAGTAACACCCTATATATTTGCTTATATTTTGATAGCCCTTCCGCTTTGCTTTACAATAATACCACATATGATGGATCTAGCTGTTATCATTTCAAAGATATGACCCTTAATATCTTAAAATTTTGCAACTTGTCGGCATGGTAACCGACATTCAATAATCATATTATACATATGTAAGGTATACGGAATTTCTCATATGCAAGTTACAGTAAAAATTATTTTTCGTTGTATGAGACATATAAACTGCTTTCGCATTTGAATTAATGTTGATATCATTGGCGGGTACACATTATAATTTTTGGAGGGGCTCGAAATGGTTATTTTATTGAGAAATTCAGTTTAAAATTAGAAGACTGAAATTTCGCTCGCGTATAGTATATTCTATTATGCGTCAAATGAAAGTAATGCTGTTCAATCTTGATTGAACAGCATAGGGCAATAACACAAAAAAGATCAAGAACATAAGTTCTTAGAGATATTTTTTATTTCTCAATTTTTCATATTAATTTAAATTATAAGATCCCTAGTGTATTTGAAAATATTTAGTTTATTTTAATACACGTATTAATT
>WYDF02069577.1:0-11493 GCA_009867245.2 Adranes taylori
GGGACGGTGCGTTTAGGGCCTCCTTTTAATTCTCGCCAAAATCAAACAAACGTTTTCTCCCCGGGCAAAATTTTTCCGTTCCGGGCCCGAGGAAAAATTATCGGGAGGGCCCCCCCCCCCCCCCCCCCCCCCCCAATATAAAAGAAATATGTAATAGAATCTAGTAAAACTTAAAAAATAATCTTTTACAAAATAAATATTATTTGTAAATAGTTTTACCAAGTTTTATTACATGTTATTTCAACTTTTTTATTTGAATAAGTTTTTGAGTTATTCAATCATTGTATCATCAAAGCATTTGAGTTCTAAGCATTTGAGTTCAAAGCAGAGTTCATTCAGTTTTGTATAGAGATGAGGTACGTTGCACAAGAACGTACCTCATCTCTATACAAAGTTTTAGGCCAAGTCATCAGGTGGTACAATATGTTAGCAAAGCTGCATGCGGAGTGGCCTATCTTCTGTACGTACAAAAGAATTGAAGAAGAAATCTGTCAGAATTTGTAACCTTAAAATCTTATATTAACTTAGACATCCTCTTTTAACATGTTTTGCAATGTCAAATTGAAATAAGACCTAAAATCTATACGTTTGTCAAACTGACTGTTTAATAGTAATATACAATTATTAAAATTAAAATTCTTGTGAATAGTTTTATAAATTTTAAAAAGCAAATTAATGGAAAATTTTTAACTAAAGAAATCCGAAATATTTTTGAATAAAAATTTATTATGGACTATATAGAAAGTCAGCGTTAAGACAAGAGAAAATATATCGTACAGAGCTATTTAAATTATATAAAATTATGGCACAAACGACAAAATCAGAGGTGACTGAATTTAAGGAAGTCTCTGATGAACATGTGGGAGCAAAGTCACCACCAGAGAATGCACCACACGTGCCAGTAATTGCTGGGCCTTCGCCAAAAGAAAAAAAAGTAAGAGATTTAAATGTCCATTATAGTACCTATATATTAAGTTTTGAAATAAACAAAGTACTAATTTTAAAAGATTGATCGAATGAA
The DNA here is from genome assembly GCA_009867245.2 of Adranes taylori. NCBI lineage: Eukaryota > Metazoa > Arthropoda > Insecta > Coleoptera > Staphylinidae > Adranes > Adranes taylori. The sequence continues at coordinate 1,022 of WYDF02069577.1, forward strand.
GCATTACTGAGAGATAATCCATACGATTAAATAAAAGAATATTTATTTTGAGATATACCACTTGTGGTAAGGTACTATTTAAGTAATTTCATCATTTTCAGATCTTCTACTATAATAAGCCCTCTGAAAGATGTGTGCTGAGTTACCATATTAATTAGGAATAATTTTAAATGAAATTATGAGTGGCAATTGGATTTGATGCTTAAAATAAAGTTAGAAATCTGGCCTGCGACGATCGAAAAAAAAATGCATAAATACAACAAACAATCATAAATTGGGGAATTGGGGAACAATAAAAAAACTAAAATGTTAACAAACTAAACCTAAACTACATCTAACTCATGCGGAACAATTGGGTCCTCTTTGTGTTTATCTGTCTATGAGATCCCGTACTTTTACGGGGTCGTCTTACATCCAGAGTTCCTCTTGTATTTCACTTCTATCTCCCGCTTCTAACGCAAGGATCACAAATTTACGGGGTGTTCTTCCATACAAATTTCCTATATATCTTCTCTTATATAGTTATTGTCTATACTCAAGTAATAACAATGAACTGAACGAACCAACACTTACATTAATTATTAAATATAAAACTAATTGCATTAGATGAATTCTACTTCTTTTTATCAACTTTATTAGTACTCCTAAGATCTTTTATGTTCATATTAGTGTACTTTCATTTTCAAATTGTGCATTATCCAATCCATTATGCCTATGATTTATGTTTTGAGTCATGGGTAGAGCTATGGGCGAACTCGTAGCCAGAAAGATATTTATTTTTCTTTTCCACATGAGAAAAGAAAAATAAAGTTTTAAAATCATCGAAGAATTACAAAAAAGTCAGAGAAGGAGCAGCTCTCAACAACATAAAAATTAATAAAGCAATAGTCACAACTGATGGGATGAAAATATTTACTGATGATGCAAAAGGCTTCAAGATTATGAGAAGACTTGTAGCTAAAATGAAAGAGTCATATCACACCTGCCAGTTCCCGGAGGAGAAGGAGGTAGTGGTCCTAATAGGAGTCCCAGGAAGCCTGGAAGTGGATTATGTTGAAGAAGAATTAAACTAGGAAGGGTACAAATTTAAGTCAATTAAGAGACTAGGGACAAATACTAGAAAGTACCCTCTGATCCTAGTAAATAGGGAAAACATCGATAGTATTATAAACGTCTCAAAGGAACCTAATAGAAGAGCAACAAGCACGCAACAATGCTTCAAATGTCATGAATTTGGGCAAGTTCTGCAAATGTGTGTGGGATAAGTACAGGGAATCGCCCATCATGAGACTGTGATAAAAAGGATGCTATACCGAATTGTTGCAACTGCTGAGGACAACACATGGTATCCTCTAGAGGCTGCAACAAAAACCCTGATGAAATTAAACGGATAGAAAGAGAGTCATAAAACAGGAAAATACAAGACGCAGCGGTAAGAAATGATATTTCATACGTGCAATGAGACTTATAATTATAGAGGACCATCTTATGCAAAAATTTAAAACAGCTCTCTCCAAAATGTTACCCTAAATCCTGACAAATTCCGTTCATGGGAAATAAAACAGAAATATATATGGCAACTTGGAATACTAATAGAATAATAGAAAATCAGACGAGTTACAACGATTTTTAAAGGATAACGATATAGCCACGAGATAGCCGAAACGCACCTCAAACTAAATACAAACTGGAGAACTCCAGGATGGACAGTTACGAGGAAGGACTGATCAGGTAGAAAAGGAGGAGGAGTAGCTATCCTATGCAAAAATATATTAACAAGTATTGAAATTGATTTAGACCTTTGACAAATGGAAGCAGTGGCAATACCACCTACTATAGCAGGTGAAATTTTAACTTTGGTATAATGTTACATCCTTCCCAAAAGCGAAGCCAGCAAGAGAGATTTGAAAAAATGTTAACTCTGAACCAACAATCATAGCCGGCGATCTAAATGCCAAACATTTTGCATGGAATAGCAGGAGAAAAACTGCTGACAATGGTAAATAAATTGAACAAATGCAAATTTTATAGCCCTATGGATGCTAAAACAATTCCCATGAGCAGCCGACAAAGAAGAGTACTAAACAATAACACTAAACAATAAGTGGGGAATAAAACTTGGGAATAAGAGGTTAAAAGAAAACAAGAAAGCTGTGGCCCTTCCCCCCCCCCCCTTCATCTCTTGACTTAAAAGCTGCATATGCTCAGGATTACAGCTCGCTTACCAACACTCTATAATTCACCAGCTCATCACCAGGTCCAGGCTGAAGAGGATGATAAATCCTAATGCCTCATACAATAAATTCACCAACCTCCGAAGTATAATATCCCAACAGGGAGTGGAGTTTAGTGGGTAAAAATCCCACAGTGTTGGATGCAATCGGGCATCCTTCCTCTTTTGAAGATTCCCCACTTCCTATGCAAGAAAAAAAAGGATTTCAGCTCTTGAATTTTACTTCGTTTTTCTACATATGTTAATAAAGGTTGTTTATTAATAACTCATATTTAATCAAATGTATTCACATTGTTATTAGGGCAATAGAGAACGTCACAATAAAAGTCATGGATCGTTTGCCGGCTTGAAAAATTTGATTCGTCGAAAGAGTACAACGAAAACACATGATGATGATTTAAAAGAGCTTGGACCTGACAAGTCTCTAGCACAACAGACGCCATCGGAGCACAATAAGAAACCGAGCAAGTCGAAAATCAGGGGCAGCAAATCAAATATCAAAGAAAGCGCTACGAAATTACCAAGGATCCGAAGTAAAGCAAATATCAATAGTTAAAGTAAATACACTAACTGTTGATCGAATATATTTATTAAATTATCACATGTTAATTTTTATCTATATGATGTAGTTGTGTTTATGATTCGGCAATTAATTAATATTATTAAAAAATCAACATTGTAAATCTGATTATAATTCTTCATTACAAATGCAACAAATATCATTAAAGGCCGGGATAGACCTTCCGTCATGCACTTCAGCGCAAATTTAAATTGTACAGCAAGACTGAATCTTCATTCGACCACTAACATTTCAGTCTTGGTGATCAATTAACGTTCAGTTAATAAAAATCCATATGGCGGACAAGCTGTTAATGTGTGCGGCTGCTATTGCTCTTGTAGTAAAAAGAGAAAAGTAAATAAAAGCAAACGTTCCTAAGCGACAACTATCACACGTCAATTTACTAAATGAGCTTCGATTAAAACCTGAAGATTGGTTCAGTTATTTACGGATGAACGAAGAAACTTATATGGAATTGCTTCAGAGAGTAACGCTGCATATTGAAAGGATGGATACAGTTTTGAGAAAAACGAAAGGCTCCGCGCAACTCTATGCTTTTTAGCAATAGGAAGGAGCTATGCTGATTTGAAATGTTCATGTGCAATATCTCATTAAGCACTTGATGATATTATACCGGATACATGAAGAGCTATTTACGAAGGATTAAAAAATGAATATTTGAAGGTAAGGAAAGCATTTTATTAAAAATACCATAATGAAATCAGTAGAACGTAACATTATCTAATTATTATTTTTATAGTAATTATAGTGTGATAAATATTTCCACAGGCGTCCTGAGGGTTCATTGGCTGCTTCTGCTGCGGATCTTACAACTTCAGTTTCAATGGTCATACTACCTTCCTGGTGATCATAGCGAAAAGTATCTATAGTACGAAATGTTGTAATACTATCTGTTACGATTCGTGATGTTTCGTTTCATTTTCCAATCTGTACTTGGAAACTTGCCTCAGTAACAATTTTTTGCAATATATGACCATCCCTGAAGCTCTAGAGCCACATTCTGGCCGAAGGCTGCATATTTTCCTTGATTTTGAAATTCATTTCCTACAATATTTAACTCTTGTTTTGCCACTCATTCTGTCAATTGATGAAGACGTGGATTGTGTTGCCGGTGAAGGACACAGTGTTGTTTCGGATGAAAAATGTTCGTTCGATATATGTTCGGTGATCGTTGCTATCGTCATGAAAAAGTTATTTCTTCAGATTATAAACTTAATTTTTACCTCAAAGATTTCCATGAAGTTCCTCGTGTTTGTTCATGTAAACTTTATTTATAACTTTCTATAAATAAAAAAATTTGTTAGAAATGTATTTTAATCGATTATTATCGTTTCCTTCCAGTTTCCAAACTGCAAAATGGAGAAAAATTTGTAGAGAATTTAAAGAAAAATGGCAGTTTCCGAATTGTTTAGGTAGCATTGACGATAAACATATACGAATATCGCCACCACAAAACAGTGGCTCATTCTACTGGAATCAGGAGGGCTCCTGTTAAAATTTCGGGATTGAAGAAGACAAAAACATCTAGAAATGAAATAATACTTTATTGCTTTTCTAAACAGTCCCCTTTACACTCTACATTTTTCCATGCGAATAAACCAATCATCAAAGCATTTTTTCCACTCAGAAGATGGTACATTGAAATCTCATTTTGAAACGCTTCTACTGCATCTTCTGGAGATGAATCATTTGCCACGTAGTCGATTTTTTATTTTTGGGACTCGATTTTTTTTACTTTTAGTAAAGAAGTCATTAGGACTTAGATCAGGACTATAAGGAGGATGAGACAACAATTCAACATTTTAATGCTCAAATAGTTTACTATTTGTTGCGCAGTATGGGAACTGGCATTGTCATGGTGCAGAATGATGCGTCGCGTCCTATTTGTTTTTATTGCAATTCAGTGTTAACTTGTGGTAAACAAATGGATGTATACCATTCTGCATGAACAGTTCTACGATCTTCAAGTGAAATAGTAGGACATGCCCAGTTTTTGAGACAAAACAAGCTACCATTTTCTTAGAAACACTGCGACACAGAGTTGTTTTTTGTGGGTCTGATTTCATCTTCAAACACCCAAACAGTTGACTGCTGTTTCGTTTCTGGTTCATAAGCAAAGATCCAACTTTCGTCACCACTAGTAATGTCGTAGATCAAATTTGATCTCCCTGAGTTACATCGTTTAAGCATTTCTTTATACCAGTTCACACGAGCCTCTTTCTGAGCTTAAGTTAAATTATGGGGGATCCAAGGCGAACATATTTTTTTAACACCTTAGTGATGATGTAAAATTTCATTAATTTGTTTCATACCGAAGGCTAAGTGTGACTCAATTTCTCTATATGTAACATGACGATCTGACATTATCATATTTCGTACAGCATCAATGTTTTCAGCAGTTTTCGATGTCATTGTTTGACCTTCACGAAATTCATCACTAATATAACTGCAGCCAAATTTAAACTCTTTGTACCATCGAAAGGCAGTTGTCCTTGAAGGTGCCTCTTTACCAAAGGCAATTTTCAAATCTTCGATGCACTCCTTTTCACTTTTTTTAAACAAAAATAAAATAAAATCATTGCTCGAAAATGTCCTCTATGTAAATCCATTTTTATTGAATTCTAATAATTTTGAAAATTTGCAGTAACGAAACAGTTTGATATATTTACAATCTCTCACTTTTGTTTGACAACTGAGAGATCAAACTTCATGACGCTTTATAGGCTAATAATCGCTTAAGTACAGTGTTGCCATATCCCGAAATTTTAACAGCATCTCGTCTAAGGGATAGAATAGCTTAGTTTCAATGGCAATTACTAACGCTAACTACGAACTAATTTATTGTCATATAGGCACAAATGGTCGAATCTCGGATGGAGGTGTTATTGAAAACATTAAATTTTATGAAAAACTTGTTAAAGAAGAACTGAAATTACCTTCGCCTTTCCCTGCAAAACATAGTTCTACGCAGCTTCCTTGCGCAAAGATGTCTTGAAACCATATGGCTTGCGATATTTGTCCAGAGAAAGAATTTTTTTTAACTATCGTCTGTCTAGGGCACGGAGAATTATCGAAAATATTTTTGGTAGAAAGTCAACGTTTGGTATAATGGCATGCATATATATTTTAAAATTAAGAAACTAATATTCTTAATTTTAAAATATATATACACTCTGCACAAGGATACTCTTTAGCAAGACAAGTTGCAAGAACTGGGACACGTTAAAAATTACCCCCAGACAAGTCTGTATACGCACGAAAATATCTAGCATGTCTGATTTCATTCTGTGCAAATTTAATAAGTCTGTCGACTAATCAGCAGGAACGCAGCGATAAATCGTACAATTGAAGTTTGCGCAAGCAAGTTGAGATACATGTCGAAAGGTCTATCCCGGCCTTAAGTGGAATCTTTCACTTTACACGAACTAAATCTCGTAGGCATTAGAGGAGAAATCCCCCAGGCTCTCCGCTACCTTATCTATTTGAAGTTGATTTCTTAGAAATGCACTGTTTAGTATTTGCGTACCTATGTATTTGTACTTATAGGTACTCAAATTTATCAACTAAGTATATATCAATTACGTACAACAAAGCGTTTGACTCCCAGTATATAAAAGATCATATTAAAGAGGGCTAGAACATTTAAAATCCATGGACGTGATCGCCACCCCATCTTTCATATACTGGAAGACATACGTTTTATTATGTTTTGCATATAACCAAAGTTGATCTATTTAGTTCTGACTCTCACCTTATAACTCGTCTATTAAATTCAATTAAAATAATAATCAAAGGCCAAAACCCAAATAGATTAAAAGAATAGAAATCCAGACCGATTAAAGACTAAAAATATTAAAAAGGTTAAAGGCTAGAACGCCAGAGGCCACTAATATCGTTTAGTCACACCAGTCCAAATATTTGCATCTCGTATCAGTTTCAGTATTTCCTGGCAACAACATTTTTGTCAAGTTCATTTTTCTTGTCCCAAATATGTATCTCCTTCTGGATGCAAAGTTTCACACTCACATAGGATATGTTGAGCTGTTTCGCATTCCTCCAAACACAACCTACAGTCTACTTCAGCAGTGTATAGGCCAATTTTATTAATATGTACCCTCACAGGTCCTATTAATAGGCCAGTTATCTTTTTGATTTTCTTCCTACCAAGTTTCAGCAAATCTGTGTTTTGGTCTTACATGACATTTCTACAAAGCATTTACTGTTGATTTTCTGTCGATTTTGTCCAGCAATCTCTATGTTTTTGAATGGTCAAGTTTCTTATCGCTTCTCTGATGGAATTAGCAGTATTCCCAGAACCGGTTCCAGACCAATGAAGTCTTTGCTAGATGCTTGTTTGCTAATGCATTTGCTATTTTGTTGTCTACAATGCACCTGTGCTCTGGTGCCCATAGCGTAACTGAGTTGGTCATTGGCAGTCTTCACATTACATTGATACATTCCTTCGTCAGTCCAAACACGCTACTGGCGTTTTTAAGCGCCAGGAGCGTCCTCTGATTGTCACTTACTATAAAAATCCGTTGTTTGTTACATTTCCTTTTCGTGCTTTCCTGTACGCAAGGGATTCCTGAAGGCATATATTTCGGCCTGAAAGGTTATGGTAAATCTGCCTAAAGAGCGGGATATTTTACATCCCGATCATTCCCCATAGATTCCTGCTCCCATATTTCCAGAAACTCTTGAACCCTCTGTGAACCAAACTAGAGCAAATTGCGGAAATATATAAATATACTATCCACAAACTTGAATCTATGATGAATCTTTATCGCGTCTGTGTATATTGTAGACTGGAGATATATAGTCCGATTTCATTTCAAGTATTTCATCTTCTGTAATTTTGATGTATAATTTCTTTACCAAATTCTGTTAATTTCCTGTAAATTTTTAGCCGATAGAGTGCAGCTTCCGCCTCTGCTTGTATGATCAATTCTAATGGCGGAAGATCTAGCAGCACTTCAAGTGCCGCAGTTGAGGTTAATTTCAGTGTCCTTGTTATACCAAGGCATGCAGTTCTCCGTATGGATGACAGTTTCTGCCTTGTTTTAGCCTGGAGTGTCTCTTTCCACCGCACCACTTATGAATGGCCTGAACTGCGAAAGTTATAACTTTGGAATTACGTATTTTACCAAAGTACTTTACTTCCTCCTGCATCGATATTTGTGTCCCATGAAGTTTTAAACTGCCAGATTCTTTCTCCTGGTAAACAGTACAACTGAAATCTTCTGAGGGCTAATAAGTAACAATGTAACAAAGCATTGCTGACAAAACTCTTATCTACAACAAATTATTGATCTGGTCATTAGTTTCTTTTTATTTTGATCCGTACCATATGTAACCGTTATTTTCTGTTTTTTCAGATTCGCAACGCAGTTTTTCACGACATTAAAAAATGGTATATTAATACATTGACTTATTACGACATTATTTACTTATAAAAATATTGAAATATTGAAATATTAAAACATTATTTGAAATGAACTATTTTGTTTGCACGCAGTGCTTTAATAGAACTTCTAATGGATGGATGATGCAATAAAATTACTGCAAAATTAAAAGGTTATTCAAATTGCCCTTTAATTGGAATAATAAAGTAGCTAAATACACTGAAATGTAAAATGTTTTAACAGAGTCCAATTAACTAATTTCCCAATTATTTATTGAACAACATCTGAGCAATACCGTAATTGTATTTTAAATAGAATCAATAAATTGGCGCAAAACAATCCATTTTGTAATCGTAGTAAATAAAACTCTGTCAGCTTTAAGGTCGAATGGTATTTGTAAAGTACTCACTTGTTTCAAACTGTACACACTAATTTTCGACATTATTTCTCATTGTTGAGAAATTGAAAAATGTCAATTTCGAAAGAATTCTCAGGAATATATAAATTTCAAAACATGTTCATGCAAATACAGAAATTGTATTTAGCAAAAGTCTTCGACTATTTCATAGTTTAAGTATTTATTATTATTTTATCAAACATTGCATATTGCAAATATTCTCAGTAGCAGCTCAATATTGTAATTTAATTTCCTCCACCTAAATCAGTACATGATTTTTGTTTTGAAACTGAGATCTTTCATACATGTAACGGTTACTATTTTAATTCTGTCGTGATATAGCGCAATAATATCGGGTAACAAAATATTAAATGCAGATTCATGGAAATCACGGAATTGCCAGAATCATGGAATTGCCATACGTTCATCTTTCATTGATTGAAAAATAACACTATCACGAAAAAACTAACATGTTACATTGTTTTATCGATTCTCTATAAAACCTATTATATCATTAAGCGCACTTTTTATCTTTAATATACCATATACGTAAGTAATACGTATACCTATCTTTCATATACGTAAAGTATTCATGTTTTGACATTTTTTTCTATTTCACCTTACTACGTCTTTTGTATTGAAATTACTCATAAGGAACAATTTTTCATATAAAAAATTTTTTTCTGAAAAAATGTTTTCTTGCTCAAAAAATTAAAAGAAGGGTCGATTTTTCAGTGCCTGTATAAATCCAATATGGCGGATAGGAGTAATTTTTTTTGTTCAGAAATTTCGTATTCAAACTAGGTGGCTGAAATTTTGCACACATAGAGTACCTTGTATTATGCGTCGAATAAAAAGTCCCATGATATCAAATTCTATAGGAAGCGATGTTGCCACGTTTGAGGTTTAACAAACTTTTTGAAATATCTCAGGAACCATAAAAGATAGGACATTCAAATAATCTTTATTGCTTAGGCTACATAAAGGCCCTTCAAGTTTATTTGAAACATTTTTTCTAAAATCACAATTTAACATATATACAAGGTGTTATTTTTTGCAGATTTGAGGGCCCATTTTCTCGAAAAGTTGTACAAGATTTTTTTTAATTACTTGTATCGAAAATTCCTCTAATACTTAAGCGATTAAGCCAGTTTAATAAAATCGTACGTCATAGCACCGTAGTAATTTGACCTTGAAAAAAAGTGTACTACCCTAAATATATCGGTTCCTATGAAAGCTGGAAAATGAAACATAGGGAACTTATGTAAGACCAGGGGACCTCAATTTTGCCTTGGTGAGCAGTTCAATATACTGAACTAATTTTGAACAATAACATTTTTTTTTCAAAACCTTTTACATTTTGTTATATTTGGGTAGTCCTTGTGATTTGCTATTCAATGATGCCACATAGGATGTGGCTAACTCTTATAGTTCCAAACATATAGGCCGTAGTAACTTTCACAATTCGTTGTTTTTTACTGCGGTAATAGATTATCAATAAAAATAGGTATGTTATGTATCACACACACACACACACACACACACACATACACACACACACACACACACACATTACTTATGATTGACAATTGTCTTTGCTTTTAAAATCTATCTTACATCTCATTGGCCTTTATTTTCCCACGGTCTTCTGACCTGTAGTTTAAATGAAACAAAAGACAATTACTTTTAATTCATATTATATTATATATACCAGGGCCATACATTTTTTTGCGAGTTTGATAAACTTCATAGAAGTTATTTGAAAAACTAAAAAATTTCCAGGAAAAAAATAAATAATATACATATATCTATATATATATATATATATATATAGTTTATGTAAGTATAAAAAAAGTAAAC
>WYDF02069588.1:0-11492 GCA_009867245.2 Adranes taylori
ATATATTGCTTATACATTATATTGCAAACTGCACTTTCCCAAATTCTATCTTAAAGGTTAAATATTTATGAATTTATGATAAGAAAAGGGCTGCTGAAAAAAATTGAACAAAGTAAAACGCTGTATGATTTTCATTTTTTGTTGAATTTTATTAATGAATAGTCAGGATGGTAGTAAACATTAATATTTTAAAATAAATTTACTTTTGTTTTTCGTTTGATATGGCCCCCTTTTGCCTTAACTATTGCCTTGCGCCGGAAGGGAAAGGCATTACTCGTTGGACAAATGTGAGCCCCCGAAATGCGCGGCCCTTCCCGGCGAAGTGGTGTCGAGCGCGTCAATACTTTGGTATTTTTTCTGCGAACCTTACTCTTCAAAATGCCCTAGATAGAGAAATCTATCGGGTTTGCTTCCGGAGAATTTACCAGCCATTGTGCTGAAGAAATAAAGTGCGTAACGTTCTTTTTCAACCATTCTTGGTTGACGCGCTCTTTATTTGACGGCGCAGAGTCCTGTTGGAACGTCAATGCTTTGCGGCTGAAATGTTTACGCGCCCAAGGCAGTTTCCAAAATAGTACCCTGATAAACATTTGCGTTTATCTTTACAGCACGTTCCAAAAATACGAGTGGAGAGCTGCTATCCGCAGGCCCATTGCTGGTGCCTGTAAACATGCCAGCAACAGATTTTAAAAAATGTGTTGCATCCGTCCTCTCGATATGTTCAGCTCAGCAGCTAATTTTTTACCACTGCGACGGGGATTTCGTACAATTCGAGCTTTCATTTTTCGAATCACTGCTGTTGATGTTGCTGTTTGTTTATGACCACTTCCTCTGCACCTGGAAATGCAGCCAGTGTCATTGTAACGAGAAATTCTGCGCGACACAAAAGATTTATGCACATTTAAATGGCTTAGCTCTTGAACAATTTGAACTTGTGGCTTTCAGCCATCTAAAGCGCAATAATACTGTTGCGTTTAAATTCCACGTAAGGACTTTATTATTTTTATTTTAACTTAGACGCAAATGCTTCAACACATTAAGAAATAATATAATGAACTGTCATTGGTATAATTTTGAGCGCTCTGTCATTGTTGTTTTAACAGATACATCGGTGTTAAAATGTTCTGATCCAGACGTGCAAGGGCTACTAGTTAGGCAATAAATCTGGTAAAATGGGACACTAATTCGAATCTATGAGATAATGAGACATTCTCCTCCTTCACATAATAAACAGTTAGTCGTGCTGTGTGAAACCTGACATTCTCATGATAAAAAATGATCAGATGCTTCCTGTTGGTTTTCCTGATTTCTTTGACAAGGAAATTGTCGTGAAGCATTCTGCATTAAATGTTCATGGTTCTCTACAGCACTGGCTACGGTATACGAGATGCGAAGGCCGGCTTTTTATGTATGCATGCATACGTGCATTTATATTCTCGCATTTTCAATATTACTAAAGATTTCTTTTTTTCTATTATTTGAATTTTTACGATTTTAGTTTTCCTTTGGCGGTGGCGATTTTTTTTACTGGAAGCGTAACGATTGTCCACTATCTAATTTCTAACAAACCATTAAAATTTTCACCCTTTGTGCTTTCGGCTGATCTCCGATTGAATATTAGTTTAATGTATTTTAGCAGAAGGTGTTTCAATACAATTCTTCTAAGATTATGATTCTTCTAAGTGGAGTAGGATTTATACTACCACCGCTTATACATACTACGACTTACATTTTCTTAGATAACCGTCACAAAAGCAATCAACTTTTGAATTTTAACATATCGGGAAGAGATTTTTGATAGATCGGAAATACAATCTTCCTAAAAGTTTTATAGCAGAAGTTTTTTCAAACTCCGCCTTTTTGCGGCAGATGGCGTCTAATGCTAGCGGAACCGGCAACACGCCAGAAACAGCTTCTTCTCAGAAAATTCGCATCAAAGGAGCCTCAGACGCATTTTGAGTCTGACGCTAATTGCTGTTGAGTGAGAAATCACACACCTTAATTAGCTGAATTCCTCATTAGGTAACCAAGTTATTCTTTTAGAGTGAGAAAACGCACCTTGGAATCTGATTGGCATCTATAGTAAACGCCACCATCGAGATCACTTAGTATACTATTATTAAAATTAAATTAAATACATTTATAGTCATCATCAAAAATTCTACAATCTCCGATTTAAATGCACACATACTCAATTCAATTTTTGGTTGAATCTTTTCAGCCAAAAATTGCAAATAAAAATATCCAACTAAAGATAATTGGATTTTTGGTAATTAATATGTACTTCTGATTGTGATGAGGTTTTTTTCTACTTATTTTTTTTTTATAACTTTACCGGAGTTAAATGATTGATTTGCAATGTTCCAACGCAGATGCTGTAGATGGATCGCTCCATTAATATTTGCTAAACAGATGGTGAAATAAATTGTTCATAATACGATGACAATTTATGGCTTAGAAAATGAATGTATTTGTTGTAGCAATATAGAGTCTATTCGTTGTCAAAAATCTCTTCCCGAATAGGCGGCGGTGATGATTTTCACGTGTTAACTTGTACAGCCATCCTTTGCCGGGCGTGGGAGGTAAGGAGCATCGCCTGAAGCTGTAGGAGGTAACGGTGAGACAGATGGGTGTCGTTGGTTCTTCTTGTTGCTTCGGTGGAGTGACTGGTGCAGGTATGTCTACTAGCATTCGCGGTGTGCGAGGACGGCTCAGTTTGATGGGTCTTTCGGGTGCCTTGTTGCGTTCGTCTCGGCTCAGTTGATACTCCAGACATTTGACATCACTGTTCCTCTGCTTCTGGCCTCCTGGTTTGTCATTGAAGAACGTAAGTACACAGAAAGAGTGTGTGAAATATTGCTATGAGTGAGATAAACAAAGAAATCAAAGATTAGAATATGGTGAAGGTGCTGGGAATATAGAAACAGACTGAATATAATGCGGATATACTGCAAACCATATCCCGAAATTAATAAATTTAATTGAAATTCCAAACTGTTTTAAAATTTAACAAAAACTTATCTCATAAGAAAAGTTATCCTATAAAGTAAAGCTATTATATTTATTATGTAACATACTTCGCTTTATATGCAAATGACAAAACACTGAAATATAAACACACTTAGAACAATAACTGTTTGGATTTGAGAATATCAGAACGTAGTCGTAAATTTTCGCGAGAAATTATATGCAAATCTAAGCGTGCTATATCTAGCACTAAATGCGTTTACATTCCATAGAAATTCATAATAACTAGCAGCTAAATTTCCATTCCCATCTTTGTCTAATCGTCGAAATATGAGCGTAAACGTGAAAACTTTGTGTTGGGGGAAATTCACGCGGAAATAGCTTTTATAGAAAGGATGAAACGTACTGAAAGCTATTTGCCATATGTAGATGCCATTAGGAAAATCGTTAAGAAATGAAAAATTTCTTTTATATTTAAGAGTTATAATTCGTATTAGTGATTAAAGAAGATACAATAGAGTTATTTATAAACATATTTGTAAAGTTATATCCTATTAATAACATGGGAACAGAGAATTCGTAAATCAGTGAATATGAGATTAAGGATTATGGACAGTCAGTGAGAGAATAGTACAAAGCCTATCAAAGCAGGATATATGAAAATACTTGGGGTAAAAAAATCGACGACAAATAATATTGTACTACAAGAGCTAAATATGTATAAGTGTGGTGTGGATGGATTCAAAAAGATGGCGACATATGAGAGGAAAGTGATCATAGAGAACAATAATACCGTAGTTAAATGGGTGTACTTAGATGCGATGAAGGAGATGATTGAAGGGTGAAGCATAGGCGTACGGAACAAGAAGAGAGGAAAGATATTTGAAAGGGCAAGTTATAATATAAATGAAGTAATAGAACGGATGAAGGATGTAGAAAAGCAAGAGTGGGATGTAAGACTAGTGAAACAAGATAGAATGATAGGTATAAGTATATAATGTCTGAGGTTAGAATACCAAGGAATTTGGTGATGGATAGGAGTATGAAACAAGAAAGGGCTAGATTTAGGTGCGGAAGGGAGAAAATAGATAACTGGTATTGGATGAGGAAGGCCAAAGAAAGATAGAGGATATCTGGAAAATAGAGGAAAGATGGAAGCAGTGGGCAAAGAAACGTATGGAATGGAATGGGATCAGATGGGAAAAAGTTAATTAGCTAATAATTGGCAGATATTTGGGACCACACGGCTGTCGATTAGGGATAATGAAAAAGATAGTGATGGATATAAGGAAGATGTAATTAGAGATAAAGTCGGAGTTTCTATGAGGCAGAGTTACTTGTTCAAAATGTGTTGGGCTATTCCTTAAGATTAAGATACACATGCCTGTACCATGCACAATAGCATACCAGCTACTTGCACGTGCCAGCTAGTATCACGTGTATCTGGTAAATGGCAAGCAAGCAGATTGCACAAAATTTGATTTTTTGGCATTCAATGTGCATTGTGGGTGTTGGGAGACTGTAGGCAATAGCTGGCAAGCTGACTGTGATTGTGGGTTGCGTAGTGGATGTTTGTTTTAATGTACTTGTTGCGTTTAAATTTGAATTTAGTTTTTTAGTGTAAGGACTTATTTTGTTTTTGTGTTTAGATAGGTAACATTTTAATTTGCTTAATCATGTTTCGATGGGAAGATAACAAAACTATCAAATTAGAAATACATAAGAACCTCCAGTAGCTAAAAATCTCATACTGATCTCCAATTCAGTTCTGACTGGCATTGCAGTTCGCATACGGGTATTTTGTCCTCAATTTTTCCTAGCATTTCATCAAAATTTTCAGGAAGCATTTTTAAATTGTTTCTAAAACCACATATAGCTTTCGTGTCGCATTTCTGCAAGCAAACAACAACTCGCTCCATAATTTGCCCTTATGCTAATCCAATCAATCTCTCACCAAAATATATCTTCTTCTTCGTTTACATTTGGGTCATATTAATTTACCTACGAATTCTGTTGCAACTAACAATACTACATTATTCAAATCACTTCACTTCGAATTCTTTCCATTTGATTTGCCCGTTGTCAGAACATAGAACTCATAAAAAGTGTTGGAAGCGCAGTACTGGCTCTCTATTCTAAAAATGGCATGTGTATTCCCGCTTACCACGAGGTAGTCTACGTACATGCGTACAGGCATGCCACCAAGTAGCTTGCACAATTTCACTTGCTAATGTATCTTCAGTGTGCCATTTTCTTGCACATACCATATTTTGGTATGCAAGGTACTTCCCCAATTTGATGGTATGTGTATCACCGGCTTTGTTGTGAGCATGTTTTTCCCAAAATTTTTCTTTGTTCGGACTGATATATGGCCACTCAGTATCAAAACGCCACTAAAAGCTTTTCATAAACTTCTTATGTGGTACAAATTTTTATTTAGTCACAAACGTATTTGAGCAGCGTGGGTATTTAAATCGGTCTTCCAAATGTGGTACTAGAGATACATTACAACAATCACAGGTTTATAAACTTTTTAGTTGTGACTTATGTCCTCTTCAATATTTTTCCTCTGGATTCAAACAAGCTATGTCCATTTTGGTAGTGTAAGATTATCTATAATCAGATTTTATTAGGGCCGGCGCAAACTTTGTCAGTTCTGGTTCATACTTTGGCTTCATCATCTGGCTGCTTTTTGAAGTAAACTAAACCATCAATGGTGTAAGCAATTTAGATTTCACAAGTAAAAATTTATTCAGTATTTTACAGGATACTTTGACATGCATTGAATAATTTACAGCTGCTTCGGAATAATAATAAATGTTCATTAATTGTAACGTTAGCATTAAGTAACATCAAAGCCGGTGTTTAATTATGTAAACAGGGTAATATGTAGAGAATACAGATTCATCAAATCTGCAGACTCTAAGAGATTTGCTGTTCATATATTTTTTTATTTATTAAGTTGAATTATTATTTGGCCAATCAATATTCATTTAAATTTGTGGATATTCACTATAAATCGTCAGGATAGTAGTTCCTAGCCCATCATATAATTCAACATTTAATATATTGTTGTTTGTTGATTCATTCAGACAAACAGGCGATATTTGGAAGCTCAGAACCACGATTCCAATACTCTAAGATAAGTCTCAAAAATTTTCAATCTAATCAATTTATTACTTGCTTTCAGGTCAGTGGAGTTATCTAGACGATAAGAACAACGGTGCGTATACTACGATATTACTCCAAAAAAGCATCTGACTATATTTGTAAGTTAATGTATTTATAATTATATTGACCAAATTAAGGTCCCATTAATAAATAACCCTCTGGACGCTTCAATAAAGAAATCCTCTGGTATAATATAATTGAAACATTGTACTAGTTTGAAATATTTGATATGCCGAATACATAAGTGACATACTTATGATGGTTAAAGGTTATTTATCTAATGGCATTAATAATAAGATAGGTAACAGAATAGCATAAATAATAGCTTGCATTTTTACATTCAAAACTCCAACTGTAAAATGATGCCAATTCGTAGCACACTAAAATAACCAACTGAATGCATGCTCTTTAAAGGCCAAATTGTTTAAAAACGCTAATTGATAACAGAACATTATTTATTATTGAATAATTAATGTTCTGAATAATAGAATAAATATTCTGAATAAATATTGAATAATAGAAATTATTTATATAGACTATTTTTTTATAGACAATATTTCGATAATAGACAATAAAGACAATAGACAACATTTCTTATTCAGAGTTCACGCCTGACAATCTGACATACAATCGCGCATACGGTATGGTTATATACTCTAGTAATTACTCCCTGAAACAAGTGCTACGTTTCGAAAAAGATACGAGAACGTTACAGTAATTACAGTTCTACAAGAAATTAAGAAATAAAAAACTTGCACAAGAAAGTTTTTACAACTATGCCCAATTGGAAGTAAAAGGAAACTTAATAATAAGCTTTCAGTTACGATAGAAAATTTTAAACAAATTATTAGCTTTCAGTTCCCAAAGGTTCAAAATTTTTAAACAAAATAAATAATAGGCTTTCAGTGCCGAAAGGTACAAACGTTTTTAAGTAAAAAATAATAGTTTTCAGTTCCGAAAAGTTCGAAAGTTTTAAACAAATTAATAATAGCTTTCAGTTTCGAAAGCTTCGAAGGTTTTAAACAAATTAATAATAGCTTTCAGTTCTGAAAGCTACGAAAGTGCTAAACAAAATTAATAATAAGTTTTCAAAAGATACGAAAGTTTTAAATAAAATTTATTATAGCTTCAGCTCCAAAAGGTTCGAAAGTTTGAAGCAAAATAAATAACACAATTTCAATTCCGAAAGGTAAGAAAGTTTTTAAATAAAAAATATTAAGCTTTTAGTTCCGAAAGCTTTAAATAAAATTTATAATTTTTCAAAAAATTTTTCGACTACACAGAGGCATAGTTGGTTTCACTTTCACAAGGAAATAAACGGGCAGTGGCTGGCGTGGCGGTTGGCGGTAGGAGCAGGTCGGCCTCCCTGGGCAGGACCAACAAAGGATGGAAGCAATTAGCAACGACAAACCACTGAAAAATTGGGCAGAAAGTGCGGGTAAAAGAGCCCCACATAAACAACAGGGAATAGCCAGGAGGGAACAAAAGACCAATCCTTGCGGGGTAGAATGGAGCAATGAAAGCAGTTGCGGTAAGATTCAGGAGACGAGGATCCCATGCGGTCTCATCAACATTAACGAAACAGTGGCATCGCCGCTAGAGCCTACCACCCAGGCTAAAATAAGGCTCGGATCAAATCCGTAGACTCCAAGACATTTGCTGTTCATATATATTTTTTTATTTATTAAATTGAATTATTATTTGGGAAGTCAATACTCATTTAAATTTGTGGTTGTTCACTATAAATCGTCAGGATAACATGGGATATCTGGAAGGTGAGAACCACGGTTCCTATACTCCAATATATTTCTAAAAAATATTCAATGTAACCAATTTATGACTTGCTTTCAGATCATTGGGGTTATCTAGAGGATAACAACCACGGTGCTTTTACTCCGAGGTAAAAAGCATCTGATTATATTTGTAAGTTAATGTATGTATGTTTATATTGAGCAGATTAAGTAATCCTCTGGCCCTTTCAATAAAGAAATCCTCTGGTATAATATAACTGAAACATTGTACTGGTTTAAAATATTTGAAATCGCATCTGACTGTAAGTTAATGTATTTATGTTTATATAGAGCACATTAAGTCCCATTAATAATGTAACCCTCTAGCCCCTTCCTATAAAATAAAGAAATCATCTGGAAACTAGTTTAAAATATTTGATATCGGAACGACATAGGTACCAAAGTGTCAATTTTTAGCGCACAAAAATGTTATTCATTAAGTAATAATTACCAACTAAATGCATTTATGTTTAAAGGTCTAATTGTTTAAAAACGCCAAGTCATTCATAACAGAACATACAGGAACTATTTATTTGTTTTAGAAACACTGTACCGTAGAATTTGTATATTTATATAGAATAGTTTTTATAATAAAGGCAAGTTTTCTAAATTAGATGTCAAGCAGTGTGTTTCTATTGTCTAGCACTTTCTATCCTAGAAAGGTTACTTCACCATGACCAGTACTTAGTATTGCTAGGCACGGTAAAATGAACATGAACTGCATCGAGCCAACAAGGTAAATAAAAAACATTTACAACAGTACACACTTGTTCAGCCGGCGTAAACTCTCGCGGGGTCGGGTTGAAAATTTAGAAACAGAAAAAAGAGACACGGGACATAGCATGAAATTGTAAATGCTAGACTAGGCCTTATAAAACCGTTGTTTCAAAACGAGTTCACATTTACTAACCTATAGATTAGCAAACTAGCCACAACTTTCAATGCTTTGGCCATTTATTATTCTCTTATGATAGTATGATTATCCCATGTCAAAGCAAACTTGATTTATTGAATAAGTAGAGTAGCAGTATATGCAATCGCGACGACGTGAAAACACGTAAAGTTTGCAAATGAATGCGTAATAAAGTTTTTGGCGTCGCGCATATTTCAATGAAGAATTTTAGTTGTTTATGGAAAAGTTTGCGTAACATTAATTTTGTCTTTAAGTTTTAAAGCTTGCTTAATATCATATAGTTTATGGTGCTATTTGTCATGAGAATATAAGGCATCTAAAATTTGTACTTGCTAACAGCGGAATAATAAGCGAATGTTGGAACATTATAAAACTGTCGCCTAAAAATTTTTGCAAATGTGATAAATTTAACGAACACAGCAGTATAAGAATAAACCCACACGTACCTGGCAGAATTAGCATTTCTAAGTACGCATCAAACATATAAGCCGAAGCTAATTATCCTTAATTTTGTAAAAACGACAATTTAACCTTTAGAGTTATCGCTAAATAATCAACAAACTAAAATAGCTCATATAAGTAATAAAGTAATGCTAAACCATAAAATGGAATGAAATCACACTTTTGTTAACTCAGTGTTAAAATAAGAGTTTTTGTAGTTAGAACATCACCACGCATGTATTGATTTAAAATTTATTTCATTTAAGAGTCAATGACAAAATGTAAGACTCTGATTACACTAGTTAACAAGTTTTGGTTACACTAGTTAACAAAGACGCAATCAAAGTTTATTTATTATATCTAAAGCACATAAAATTTTTCTGAATCTTCCATCTGTGAAATAAGACTCTGTGGCTGACATAGGATTCTCATTAATTCAATTAATTAATAATCGCAATAAGCAATTCCTTAATAAATCATAAATTAAATGAGAAATCCTCTAACAATATATCTAAATTGACTAATCTAATTCATCAAAGAAATATAATATGCAATTAAATATAATATAATATACAACCTAACCAATCAACTAATCAATATTATAACAAATTTGTTGAATCAAGAAGAAAATATAAATTATCCAAGTCTTACACGTTAACATAAAAAACCATAAGGAAGAGCGGTAAGATCACAGCTTCCGACATACCTACACTTACATATATACAATTAGAGATCAAATTCGCCGAACGAGTAATTGTACACACATCAGGCGGCATCTCGAGTCAAAGCTTTGGTTAAAGCCGACAGCGAGCGGTATGCTTTCATCTACTGCATTGTCATATACTTTTAAAAGATTTACGATGGCGAATTTTTTTTATAAAGCAATGGTTTCGTAGCGATTCCATTTGTCCGTGAAATTTGTTTCGACGAGATTTCACCCACCACTTTTTCTGAATGATGGGTAAGCTTTTTACTCTTTTTGCTTTCAACAAATCTGATTGAATTTTAGGAAGTATAACCTTCCTAAGGATTTTGTAGCAAAGGCTTCTTTCAAACTATGCCTTTCTTGCGGCAGACGCGGTCGAAATCCATCGTCTTAAGCAGCACGCCACAGCTCAACCGACTTATCAGGCGCAGTTTGCTTTCCACAAAATTCGTATAAAAGGAGCCCTTCAAGCTAGCTTTCCTCAGACGAATTTTTTGGTTTGACGCTAGTTGATGTTGAGTGAGTGTAGTCGCACACTTTAACTGACTTAATTCTCTATTAGGTAGCTAAGCCTATTCATATAGAGTGAGCATAAGACGCACTGTGAATCTGCATAGCATCCAAGTAAGCGCCACCAACGAAAACGCTTTTTTTATTTACATTAAATTCAAAAAGTAATTATAGCACTTATTTGTTGGGGACATTGTTCATCGGCACAGGATATATTTGATCAACAGCGTCGTGCAGTAAGAATAATAGTGCGTTTGCCATCTTACAGACAAGATTGAAGAGAGGCATTTGTTACTCTTAGAATATTAACTATGCATACAGGCATCTGATATATTCATACAGGCATCTTGATTATTACAGCTGTTCCTTACACACTTATGAAACTAGGTACTCTCAGGACATTAGAATTGAGTTCGATAGGCTATCAAATAGTAGAGATGCTAGAAATTATTGTGCGTCAAAACTATTTAATCTGCTGCCTATTTGTGTAAAAAATTTACCACCATTGTTGTTTAAGCAAAAAAATTCATCACTACCTTGTTAATAGGGCCTTTTACTCGCTCGAGGAGTGCTTACTTCACAAATTCAAGTATATACTTAAAATTCTTGTTTTTTGTTTAATGTATTGGCAAATGTTCTTATGTAACACTTCTTTGACTTGTGTAAAATGTATACGTCTGCATATCTCTATAGTTTTAATATTTGTTGTGTTACATATATATTGTAGCATTAATACATTTATTATTTTTTCCCCATTTGTAGCGTGCACCTCAAAAGAATCTCAACTTCAGCACCTTTAAATAGACGACGTTTTACACGAGATTCTTCTTTGGGCAGATGTGACGTAGTGACTCTCTAAACAAAAGAGTAAGTCGTCATGTAATACTCAAAGCGCCCGTAGTAAACTCAAAGCGCCCAGGATTACGGCCTTTTGCATCTGACTTGCTAATTCTTCAGCTTTGGCCTCGTAAGTCGGTATGGTCTTAATATAGTT
>WYDF02069620.1:0-11491 GCA_009867245.2 Adranes taylori
ATCACCTTCAATTATCCAGAATTTTTTACTCAATTTTTTACAGTTTTCATATTTTTTACAAGTTCATTCTTTTTATTTTCATTATATTTCACGTAAAACATTGTTTTACTCACAGCAGATTTGGTTATCTTTTATGCTATCTTTCTATATCCTTGTTTTTAGTTAAAATAGATTTCATTTTTATCTTTTTTGTTTAATCACTCTTCATCTTCATCCTTTCTCTAATTCTCAATGTTTTTGAACTCAATTTCTTCAAATTCAGTCGCTTTTTCGCCCTTTTTCTTTTTCTAATTTCGTCTTCTCGTTTTATCACAAATTCATAAAATCTCTTCCTTGTCCTTGGTTTGATGAGGAATGTGATTTATTTAAAAAGCGTAGAAGATTCTTTATTCTTTTCAAAAGGAGGAGAGATGATCCTTCCTACATCAAATACAAGAGAATAGCAGCCATTGTTAGAAAAACGATAAAATTAATGTAAAATACCGTTTCTTGATTTCATCGCTCCTACTGATGTTTACAATTCTATTCCTATTCATATGCTGGAGGAAAAGAAAATTTTAAGTAGATTTAAAATAACTTCCAAAGAATACACATAAGTCGTTGATACATCTTTTAGAGGATGCTGATTGATATCATGACGATTTTTTTCAAATATTGGAAAAAAATTAAATGGAAACGTATAATTTTTTTTATTTGATGGAAAAGAACTTAAAAATCCGCAAATTTTCCTACAAATGGCATGTCGATATTATTATTTATTCTTGAATTATCACAAAATTTGCTACAATTTAGTGATACATTGAGACATGCAAAGTATAACATGTAATTATTGACCTTAATAAAGTAATTGAGTCTTGTTTAAGGAATCTCAAATTTTTAGTAGGTGGTATACACAACTGAATGCTTAGTTTAACTCTCGCACCGCCTTGCGTCACTCTCGAGCTCGTTCGCGCCATCTCTCCTATCTCGTGTCGTCGCTTTCTGTCGTTTCTTGTGTGCTTCTTTCTTTTTGGTTTGATCGTCGTTGTGAACGATTGTGTTAGAGCAAATGATTGCTATCATGCCTCATATTTCTCTTCATTGTGATTTTCACCAGTGTTGTGTACCTGCACTAGGTGAGTGTGTCTTTTTCTTTCGTATTTACTGCCCCTTCTTTCGATAAGTTCTCTCGCTTTCCATGTTATTAATGATATAATTCCTCATTTCAGATTTGATTTAATATTTATAAAATAAATCAAGATGCCAAGAAAATGTAAGAATCAGCCTGACACATTTTGCTACGTATGCGGCTTATTTGCAATATCTAGTCAGCGGCGTAAAATTACAGCGTATCAGTCGAAAACCGACAAATTGTACTTTAGATGTCCGTTAGGTGATCAAGATAAAACATGGGCTCTACATATTATTTGGACCAGCTGTTTTAGTGGATTGCGTGACTGGCTTCCCAAGCGGAAAGCTGCATTTTCATTCGCCATACCTATGGTATGAACGGAGCTAATGGACTATGGATTGTTATTTTTGTATCGTTAATACAACTCGATTTTCAACGAAAACTAGGCACGGATTTGGATTCAGCGATCAGACCAGTTCCACATGACCCCTCATTACCAGTTCCAATGCCTCCGATAGATGGATTAGATTCTGTTGAAGATGAGATGGAAGTGGACTCTTGTGGCGAACATACAAGATATTGCCGATCTTGTCAATTCATCTGACGTCGAAAAAACGCCGAACTATTCACTTAAGAAGAACTAAATGATTTGGTCCGAGCTTTAACCCTATCGAAAGAAATAGCAGAACTTTTGGGGTCACGACTTAAATAAAAAAATTTGCTCGTTAAATGGGTTTCTGCTGTTTCTTGTTTGTGGGACTGCCGTGCTGTAACAGAATATTATGTAAAACGAGATTGGGACCACAGGAACTAGTATGAGCCAGAAAGAAATAGTCGAAAATATTCATTGGGTCGATCCGCAAAAGATTTTTTACCACCTATACACTTGGCTTGAAGAACTTCCTGAAAGCAATGGGAAAATCTAATTCGGCTGGATTCCAATATTTGGTGGAAACATTCCCAAAAATCAGTGCAGCAAAGTTGAAAGAAGGAATTTTGTCGGACCTCAAATTAGAGTGGTTTTGCGATTCAAAAATTCTTTCACAGACGAAAAAAATGAAGCTTGGCAAGCTTTTACTTAGGTTTATGTTAACTTTCTTAGTAATCACAAGTCATCTGAATATGAAGGACGCATTCAAAAGTTGCTTGAATGTTATCAAAAAATGGGATGTCGAATGTCTTTGAAGATGCACTTTTTACATTCCCATCTGAAAATCTGCGGGCAAGTGAGTGATAAACAAGGCGAACGATTTCAGCAAGACATTCAACTATGGAAAATTGCTATAAAGGGTTTTGGAATGAAAGCATGATGGGTGATTACTGCTGGATGATCTATCGTGATAACCTGGACAAAGTCCTTAAAAGAAAGTCATATTCGCAGCGATTTTGAGCAAATGTTGTGATACTTGTAGTGAATAAAACATTGGATATGTGAATACTGACTTAAATTGTTGACAGATGTGCGGATCTAAGATACTAGAAAGTTGGGAGATGCAAATTCATACAACACAACCTTAGGCAAATATCTTAAATTTCCCTCAAATTTGCAAAGTGGGGTCCTTATCTCAAAATATGTACGTGATAGATAAAAACTAAATATATATTTGGAATTAGCGTGAAAAGTGCGTGAAAAGAAAAAAAGATTTGCATTCGTGACGAGAACAAAAAGTTCCATTTTGTTGACCAGTAAATGAATTGAATGATTTTCTTGACGTTTAATGACATACTTTTGTTGAATTACAATTGTGCTGCAATGACTAATATCTAATATAACTAATATCGTAAAATCGTGCCATAATGGAAAAAATGGAGGGGTGCTACTTTGAACCTTTTTAAGAAGATTAAAGCTTTTTCAATAAGATTAAAAATATGTAGTTTGCGCAGTTTTGTAAATGATTTGACGCTCTACATTTTTAATTTGAAAAATATTTTGTAAAAAAACAACTATATATTTTGTAAAAAATATCTAAAAGTGAACTTTTTGAAATTGCCAATTTAAAATGTTCATTTCACGCCAAAAAAAAACGTTAATTTTAGTATGATTTTGGAATTTAGATATTTTATGCAAGATACCCGATGCTTTGTTTTTACGTAAATAAAGGTTTGCACGCATTTGCTCCAAAAAAGCATGTCACTCAAAATGTTGGCACTTTACAGTAATATTGTATTTGACGTGGAAAGTATAACAGATTGACACATTTTATAAACACAGAATAGTACAATATTAATTTTCGACAAAATATATTCTATAAGGAAACATATAAAACGTCTTGTCTCAAAATTGTGTAGTGCTCAAGTACTTGGTTCACACCTGGTTTTAAAAAATCTTTCGTTTTGCTAATATTTATATAACTTAAACATGAAAAGCATCGTTTTACGCGTTTCTATAGAGTAAAAATCGTCCTATTTTTTAATTTTACTTTGTGTTTAATAGTCTTGCCGGTAAAAAACTTTAATTCGGGCTCTTTCGGCTTCATTTTGGAATTGAATGCACACCCAAAAACCGAACAAAATAGTAGAATGTATGTTGACTGAGCACGAAAGAGTCGATCGATTTATATGAACTTATAGATACTAATCGCGGCTTGAACCTTTTATGCTGTTCTTGTAAAATTATGTACATTGAGAATTTAATTTTACTGAGCATTTTTCAATGACTATGTTTTATGCAATCGGACCGAATTGACTGTATTTCCGTACAAAATGGGTAACTTTAGGTACAATTTATGACAAATAATTAACTTCAGTGACGAATGCTGTTATTAAAAAACACGTAATGGGCACGCTAGAATATGGTCTAATAAGAAAATAAGACACACTATGTGCACAGATAATAACTTTTATAAAGACACATTGTGATAATTTTGTGATAACTCGAGAACAAATAATAATATCGACATGCGGTTTTTTAGGAAAATTTGTGGCTTTTTAAGTTCTTTCTCATCAAAGTAAAAAAATTATACGTTTCAGTGGATTATTCGTCACACATTAAAAGAAGTAATCCAACTCCAAAGAATATATTTATTTCATAAAATGAAATGTAAA
The DNA here is from genome assembly GCA_009867245.2 of Adranes taylori. Taxonomy (NCBI): domain Eukaryota; kingdom Metazoa; phylum Arthropoda; class Insecta; order Coleoptera; family Staphylinidae; genus Adranes; species Adranes taylori. The sequence continues at coordinate 4,157 of WYDF02069620.1, forward strand.
ATGGTATCTAGACTTCGAAACTAAAAAGTTTCTTTATTCAAGCATATGAAGAACTGAAGAATGAAGAACTAATTAATAAATACATGAAATATAAAATAATGTAAAGTTTTACCTTTAGATAAAGGTAAAACTTTACATTATTTTATCTTTGATGTATTAATTAGTTTGCTTTTAATAGTTCTTCATATGCTTGAATAAAGAAACTTTGTAGTTTCGAAATCTAGATAGCATTTTACATTTAATTTTATGAAATAAATATATTCGTTGGAGTCGGATTACTTCTATTAATTTATCAATCTTTATTTTTACACCGTGCATTTACGCCCTCTATCCTTGAAATGTCGAACTTCAAAATATTTTGCGGAGATTTATCTTAGCAAGTTTAATAATGAATATTTTTTTCCCAAAGCTCCAAATATTATATTTTCTGTGATAAACCCGGTGGCCAGACTTAATGGGACATGCTGTATATTACCTTTCGCGAAGTATTTACAATGAATCATGATTAATCACAAATCTTTATGAACCATTTTGTAGTGAAGAAATGAATAGTTTATTTAAAGCAAAATACTTATCTCGATTTTTCAATATTTAAAATCCATGGTAATTAAATTCTTTTTTTGGTGGAAAGGTAACAAGTAGATTGGGTAACTTAAAATGGTAAATAATACACGTTCTGAAAACAATTACCAGTTCTTCAGAACCGAATATAAACATACTTTTTAAAATAATTAAATTATCTAATTAAAAACATATTTATATCTAATTATGTAGAAATGGTTATTATTTCCCTGAAACACTAAAGTTTCTGTAAAATTGAAACAATTTGACTTAATGGTGTAATGGATTCATGTACGAAAAATAGTTCAAAATGTAAAAATTGAGAAAGAAATCTGCTGTAATAGTAAGTATTTTGCTTTAAAAAATAAAATTAAATATATACAAATATTATTCATTCTTAAAAAATATTTACTATAAAATCTTGGTAGTATATATGTATATATATATAAAAAAACACGAGATTCATTATGGCCTTGAGTTAATAAAACAAACATAACACATTCTAAATGTACAATTCTAAAAAAAAATTCTTTTCAGACTTGATGTGCTACTAAAAATCATAGTTTAAAAACATTTCTGTTCGTTTCAATTTTTACTCCATACATCTGCACCCACGGAAGAAATCAAGAAAACACAAAAAAACCAGATGAGGAAAATCACACAAAGAACGTCTTTGTATGACAGGTCTTAGCAATAATTAACGAAGAAATAATAATAATAACCTGATAAAATCTAGAAGTTAGTCTCTTTTACAAGAACAGTTAAAATAAAGAACAGAGCAACCTTGTGTGCTCTGTTCCAGAAAAAAACAAAAGCGAATCGAAAAAAGAAAAAATGAAAGCGTTACTGTGATGAGTCTACGTTTTGTTTATAGTAATAAACAAATGCAAAAACAAATCTCCTTCAAACCTTTGACGCTGTAATTGAATTACAGGGCGCCGAGAAATATTGTAAAATCTTCATAATTAATTGAACGCCGGCGCCGAAATATCATTACAGCAAGTTACCAGTAACGGACTTAAATAACGCAAGGCTGGAATCACATGTAAGGAACGAGTCGCTAGTGGGAAATAGGCGGCAATTGAGAGAAATAGAGTTTAAAAAATCATTGCTTCTTAAAAAAAAAGACAGAGAAAAAGTTATGTGCGATTTAAATCCATGTTTGCAAAAGCTATACTTAAACAAAATATAGGATGCACATTTACGAGCTAATGATAAATCTCTTCATGCAAGTTAAAAAAAGAAACAGCCACATAACTTTCGCATAACAAATTTTGAGCAGAAAAAGTATGCTACTAGACAAATGAAGATATAAACCAAAATTCGTTGAGATGTTATAAAAGGCTCTGAACGACTCTAAAAGATACACGATTCACATGCAGCAGACACACATTCTTCGTATTAATACACGGAGTACATTACAGAACGTGTCCATCATCCTAAATAGTCTGCAGAACCCCGCTCCCAGCAAATGTAAGCCATCTATGTGCGTCAGTATGCCGCCCCATCGTCGTGTTCATGATCCACATACCCTACGTTAAACGCTGGAAGTACCTACATAATAGGGTCTTCATCAACAAGAGTCGTAGATATCACCATTACTACCCACCACACCCGGTGACGTACCACTACTTCCAACACACGGGAAATAGATGACGTAATCGTAGAAGATCACAACACTCTCACTAGTCCTCATTCACTAGCCAGCACATTATTCATTGTAAACATGAAGTTACATACATATGTTTCAACTAATCGATGTTAATTTCATAAGTTTAAATTTAAAAACAGCACAGCCTATCTACATCAATTTGAAGACCTACGGCCGAAACCATCTGAACGCCTACGAAAATTTGTTAATTACCTGTTTTCGTTGAATTGCGCAAAAACTTTTATCATATCAACCTGCAAATGTATGGAATAAAACTTGAAGAACAAACAATTATTAACAAATTTTTGTTCGTATCTAAATAAAACTAGAAATGTCGCTAATAAGAGTGAAAGGAAATATTCTGTTTCCGTTTTCTTTTAATAAAAAAGAAAATGTTAGAATAATATCGTAGATGGATTATAAAAAATCGGAGGATTACTTTCCGCATTATAATAATTGAAATAGTGTAACTGTTCTTGTAAATGAGATTGGGAATTTAAATTTTGCCCTTGAGCACCCCCTCCTCCTGCAACCCCTGGAGGGAAATGATGATGATGGTGGTAGTGATGATGATGATGGGCAGCAGCGGCTGCAGCAGATTGTAGAAAATCCGGATTATAACTATTTGGTGAAGAGGGATAAGGAAGATTATTTGTGCCACCACCACTACCAATAGAAAATGATGACGCGGAGGATGTTGGAGGGAGGAAGGCCGTTACTCAGCTATTCTTACCTTGCGATAATCGAACGGCGGGAATGATTGGTTGTGGAGGTACGGGCGCCTGAGTTTGTTGCTGCTGTGGTTGCTGTTGCTGTAATGGTGGCGTTTGTTGCTGTTGAGGCTGTTGTTGCTGAGACATAACACCTGGCTGTTGTTGCTGAGACATAACACCTGGCTGCTGCTGTTGTTGTTGATTTGACGCGGGTTGTTGGTGTGGATGCATATGCGATGATGATGTTATACCATTTGTATCACCTACACCCATTGTTCCGCCCATTTGACCTAACGTAAATTTGATAAAAAAGAAATAAATAAACAAACTTTTTGCGCAATTGGATTATTTTACAAAAACTAACCAGGTTGTTGTGTTTGTTGTATTCCCGGTGGTCCTGGTTGTTGTTTTCCCATTTCATTTGATTGTTTTGTACGCGACCATGATTGTTTTCCTCGACCACCACCGCCTCGTGCAGGTGGGGGTGGTGAAGCATCTCTTTCACCCTTCGGAACAAAACAAAAATTGATTGATCCAAATCTGCACAAATACATTTCAAATAATTTAACCAAGTTTTGATTTCTACCTGCAAGAATTTCAGATAGCTGCTCATAAAACCAGCTGATCCAGGTGTTTTTGCATCATTTGCCGTCGTTTTACCACCATTACCAGCACCTGGTGGACCACCTGCAGGAGGAATGCCAGCATTGGCAGCAGCTAAAGCTGCTTGAAGATGTGGATTCGTAGCTGCCGTCATTTGTGCTGCATTTGGATGGTGAATTGCTTTACTATGTTGGATTTGTGATGGTCGAGGTGCTAACATTGGAGGATTCGCTTCGCTTAAGAAGTTTAATTCTTCTTCAATATTCGGTACAACCACCTTTAAATAAATAATATTATAGTTTTGCGGAAATCAATGTGTACCAAGACTATTAGTTTTTAAAAATGATTTATTCGTGAATCTCAAGATATTATCTCTGAAGTAAAAAACGAACATATTGAAACACTAAATCCATATTTCTTAGCTGACTACAAGAGAAAAATAAGTGAGTCGGACAACAAATCAAAGACAATTTTCTACATAATAAAGAAACTAAACGAATAACGCAACAACAAGCAATTACACCGTCTAAATATAAAAAACATAAATAATTCAATATTTCTACAAGCAACTACAAAAATAGAAGTAACTGAAATAACAATAACAATGAAAAAATGTTTGAAAATATCTTTACTGATATATGATATTTCACCAAAATTACTAATGAAAATTTTAAATGTAATAGTACCGCACCTAACACATACATATATTAAGCGAATGCTAAAAAAGGGATCTTTCCGAATTCTCAATAATCCATATTACAACATAAGTCCGCAATAATCCATATTATATACAAAAAAGGACATAAATAAGATCGGCCAATATCAGTCCTAACGATAAAGTTTTTGAGACAATATTACAATGAAGGATTGTAAACTTCTGCAATAAATATAACTACTTTAGCACAGACTTCCTTCTTTGTCTGGATCATCAAATTAAAATATTTTTATAGCTTTGTCTATATGCGCAATAGCTTCACCCAGTCCTTTCAAAGAATAATTGCCGATTGAGAACAGTAATTTCGTCAATTTCTTCTTCTTCTTTGGCTTCGTTTTCAAATGTTAGCATTTCAATCAATTTTTCATTAGAGAGTTCTTCGTAGTCAGCATGAAGTATCACTAATGTCTTCACTAGAAACTTCCTTCACTTGCCTTTCATGTTTTCATGCCTTTCATGTTAAATGTGGTGGACCACCCTAACAGTTACATCGATAAGTTTTTCGAATGTGCAACGGAGATAAAGATAAAGATATTTTCTTTATCTCGAGTGTTTTACAGGTCAAACATTTCTTCTAGCTAGACTACATAATACAAGTATAAAAGTTAAATAAACACAAATTTAATTCAAAGTATTATAAAGTCATAGACCATCGTTGGTCATTTTATGTTTCAAGAAATCTTCAAAATTATAAAAAGCTTGTTTACAAGAATTTTTTTAGTACATATTTAAAATTATGCAAGGGCAAATTTATAACAAATCACGCAGTAGATTAATGATTTTTATTCCGTAATAATTTGCAACTGTGCGTGCCTTATAGACGTGTATGAAATCGTCCTGAAAGATAGTGTTTATTTCGTGTATACAGACAACCGCCGATTATATAAATCAAGTTTGGTTCTTACACACAGTGATGGCATACGTCAGACGAGACATGCTGTAGCCATGGAAAGCTAATTTATCAACGATTTGGCTTAATCTTCTAAACAGATAAATATTTTTTGCCACTATCGGTGCCAGTTTCGCTACGTGTACATGCCACCTTAATTTGGCATCTAAATGTACACCTAAGAATTTGGTGCTTTTCTCGGTGTTTTACACTTTTATATTTTTTAATGAGAATATAAATTTTTGAGTTTTCTCTTGGCTTAAACTCAGCTGATTGCTTGTAAACCACTCTGTAACATCGGCCTGTGTCGCTGTCAGTTTATGTTTAGACCAGTCTCGTCCGCCGCCATGCCACCTAGGGCGATGTAATCCGCGTATAGTAGATTATGCGAGCCCAGTGCGCCCGTATGTAAATCGTTTACATATATTAAAGAATAGACCGGGACCAAGCACCGAGCCCTGTGGTACCCCACTACTGCATTGGAATACATCAATAGTAAGCCTTGAATGTTGGAATCACTCCTTGATCCATCGGCTGTAAGAGAGACGTAGTGTTTGGGGGCAAAAAATGACTTTGATGTTAGAATGATGATGTTTGAGAAATGATGAATGCGAGGGAGCATTATCCATAATCAAAAGAATGTTGAAAGTCAAACGATTGAACCATCGTTGCTTGCTAAAAATGTTTCTTCAAAATTTTCTTCCTTTTCTTCAAGTGCTTTGAAAAGTGAAAGCGCTTTTGCACAAATGATTGCTTAACTAACTGGCATATGTAAACGCTGTATTTGGTCATTAATGCAGGCTGTGGAAAGTTTTTCCATCCGAGGAATTACTCTGTCGTGATCGTTTTCGATTCAATTCCATGTTTCTGAACGCCTTACTAATTTTAAAAATTCACTGTGACTAAACTAATTGCTATATTTTGACGAAATTTTCAACACTTGTCAATATAATGTTGAGGTCAATTTCGGAGCCATATGTTTTGTTTTGTATGTGGCGCTTGTGGTACACCTCTTTTGTTCGTAACCAAATAGAATTCATAGGTTAGGCATCTTTAACTTTATTCAAGAATTTATCTTCTGATCACCATCCTTCTCTTAGTCTCAATGAGTTGGGTGCCTGATTTTTTTTTCTTTTTGACGACAATTTGAAAAAAGAAACGGGATAATGGCCACGCGCAAAATATATGCATAAGCTTTAAAAGCAGGTAACTCAGCCTTGCATCTCGCACCTTGCTACATATGCCGTCGCGCTCATGGGAGTTGATGTACGTAACAGAACCTGTTGCTATAGCAGCCATAGCAATAAGAAGTCACGAATTCTTCCGGTTGTACAATGTATAAGACAAAAAATGTATTTTTATTAAAATTTTATATCTCAACTAAGCGTATATAAACTAGGGGTTTCGCAAAGGGGAAGTTCGTAAACTGAGGTATTAATGTATACTAAATAAAACGACGAAAGAATATTTCTAACCTTTGGTTGATCATCAGGTTCTTGTTGCTGTTGTTGAGCTTGTGCCTGTTGCTGGTGCTGGATCTGATGTGGTTGTTGTTGCTGTGTTTGTTGTTGCATCTGATGATGATGATGATGGTAGCCCCCAGCCGCAGCTGCTGCGGCAGCAGCGGCGGCGGCAGCCGCTGCCGCTTGTTGTTCACTATACGTGGTGAGTGTGGTAAGTTCAGGGGCTGTGCCCGCACCTGGTTGCCCACCGAAATCAGCCGCCGTTTGATGAGTTGCAGCAGCAAGATTAAAGGCCGCATGGAAATACGGAGGGATGGCAGCATGATGTGGAGGTGGTGGCGCATGTGGCGCTTGTGGTACACCAGTAGGTGTCGCATGCGATGGTGGACCGGCAGCTGATGTTGCTGCGACATGATGATGAGGTACCATTAGACCCTTGAAATTAAAAATAAAAATTCTTATTGTGCTTACTAAAAATACTAAAATTACGTACAATAGTAAATATAAATGTATAAGAGCGGAAGAAGATTTGCCAGAGTACTTAAGGTATGGGTGTAGTACAGAAGATAAGAGAATGATTGCGAGATTTAGATATGGAAGCGAGCAGAGGAGAATAGATACTGAATGGATAATGGATGGAAGGGAGTGAATGTGTAGAGTTTGTGGTGAAGAAGAAAAATAAGAGCAATTTTGTGAAAAAATGTAAAGGAATGAAAATGAGAGAAAAGGGGAGAATATAT
>WYDF02069631.1:0-11490 GCA_009867245.2 Adranes taylori
GTTGTTATGCATAATAAGAGTTCGATAATGGACCCATGTCCGAAACTCGAGTCTCAAAGTAAGTGATATATAGTAGTGCTTACGACGTTTTCAACATATAGAAGATATATATATATATATATACAATTTTCACTATTCTCCCCATCTCTTCTGCGATCCCGACTCTTTCATATTTAACCGTCTTCTGTGTTGCATTTATCCAATACTTATTGCATTCTTGCAACACCATCTCATTTGGGGTAGACTTGTCTACTCCAAAAATTCTCCTCAAGTATCTTACTAGCATTCTTTCTAACTCCTCTCGTTCTCTAACCGCCCAAACTTCTGCTCCGTACAATATTATGCTTTCCACCAAGTACTCTTAGCCTCATTTTTACTGATTCTCCTAAATTTTTCTTCCATTAATTTCCTAACCTCTCTGCCGCTAGTCTTGCTTTCTTCACTAGCAATTTCACATGTTCCCGCTCGCTCCCAGTCCTACTCAACATATACCCAGTGTCCACACTCTCTCATTACGCACTAGCACTCCTCCTGCCTGTCCGTTTTTTAACACCCTCTCCAAATCCGAAACATAAATTTTGAATAAATTTGCACTTAGTGGCCACCCTCCTCTACCCACCCTGAGGCATTTCAGCACACCCTCCCCCACTCTCAGTCTTACTCATTACCTTCATATAGTGTTTTTACAATTTCCTTCATTACTTCATATATTCCCACTCATCCATTTTTCTCCATAATCGCCTTCTTTCCAGTCTATCAAACGCAGACTTCAAATCAAGGAATGTCAGATACAACTTCCTACCTTCTCCCACTTCTTTATTTATTATATAGCTCAGAGTGACTATGTTATCAGTTGTACCTTCACAAATCCTGTCTGCATGTCTGAAGTACTCTCCTTTCATCCATCTCCATTTGCAACTTTCCGTTCAGTACCCTGACATAAAATCTGTAATTCCCATTCATTACTGTGATCCCCCTATAACTATATGCTTCTTTTCTATTTCCCTCTCTTGTGTAATGGGCTTATCTCACTCTCCTTTTATTCTTCCAGCACACTCTCTTATCCTTTCCATACTTCATTCGTACTCCACGTTACCCTTCTATCCCTCTCTCATTCAAGCACTTCCACATTTCTACTGGAACAACATCTGGTCCCACTGAGCTTCCTTTCTTTATCTTTCATGTTTATTGCGTTACATCTTCTTCCGTAATATATCGGTTCATCTCCTTTTTGTCCTCCACCTCCTCTTATCGTTCCTCCTCTCGTTTCCCATTACATTCCTCTTCCATTACTTCATCCCTACCCTTCCTCTCCCATTCCTTTATGCTTACATTCTCCATTTCTTTCCTCGATTTCTCTCTTCCTCTATCCCTCACATTTCTCCATACCTCTTTCTCCGACATTAGCCCATTTATAATCTCCCTCTCTTCGTTCTCCTTTTTTACTACCCATATTTCCGTCATGTCTACATATCTTTCTCATCGTAACATACTCTTCCCATGTTCCTTCCCTTCACTTACCTTCCTTAGTGTCTCCCTAACTTTTTTTGCTTCTACCCATTGTGTATCGTGCATCATTCTTTCCTCTCTCATTTTCTTTCACCCCTCATTTACTGCTCTTTTTGTCAAATTTGCTTTAATCCTCTCTAGCCAGTTATCAATTCTTATTACTTCCTACCATAGCACATTCTCCAATTTTCCCCATACCTCACCTTTTATTTATCGCTCTATTCATTCTCCTTCCTTTTCACTACATTTTCCACCTTCATTTCCATAATTGTCTCTTCTCTTCCCGATCCCCATACTACTTCCACCTGGAAGTGGCCAGTTACACCCTACTGCCTATTACCATACTTTCTATATACCCTCTTGCTTCATCGCTTACTAGAAGGTAATCAATTACTGATCCTCCTCCGTGTCTCTGAAAGTTATCTCTCCTTCCCAGTCCCCTTCCACACACCCATTCATTATCACCACATTCTGCTCCTCCAGCCATCCCACCAACATCCTTCCTTCTGATAAGGTGGTATATCATTTAATTGCCTTGTCATGCACTCTCCATTCATTCATATATTTACAACCATGCACTCTCCCACCCGCAAGTACAATTCTGCCAATATCATACATGTACTCTTATATCTCGCATATATACAGGGTGATTCAGTTAACCTGGAATATTGTATTATATCGAAAAATATGGATCGGACAGAAAATTTTCCGAATCGAAACTTTAATATCTCCGAGGGAGGCATCCACTAGTACTAAACCACGCCCACCCCCATACCTCCTCTGGGCGGGGTGGTCGGAAAATTTGAAATCTTTAATAGGAACCCCTATTTTTTATCATAGTTTCAGATATTACGTCGAAAACTACGTACGATTTGTCTGAAAAAAAATTGCGCCCCCCTCGGAGATACTAAAGTTTCGATTCGGCAAATTTTCTGTCCGATCTATATGCTTCGATATAATACAATATTCCAGGTTAAATCAATGGTGTTGTATATACCTTTTATTTGCCAATGTAAATGTAGCTTATGCCAATGAAGGTATTGTATTGTATTGTGTAGTACTAGCTGCATTTACTGTTCCTTGTAGTTTTGTAAATTAACGGACATTGTTGATTTCTCTAAACTAAATATATCGATATATTACGTTAATATATCGTAATATATCGGAACGAATCGAGGCAGAACCGGTTGTTCAAATATTAACCATGATGGAATTAAGAATAGCTCTTATACATAGGTTTTAACAACGCAGAGTTGTATTTATTCATATGTTTCGTTGAAAAAATAAATCCTGGACCGTACTTCAAACAAATAATATTGATGATGCCTACACAGTTATGAAACGTCGAATCACATAAGTGCTAACGATAAACATAATTATATTACCTATGTCATCAAAAATTACTTCAAAGTTTATTTGTATTATTAGAAATTAAATGCGATAGTAAATTTTAATAAAATTTCAAAATTTTATTAACTAAACGTTTCAAATACGGCTCTGACAATTTGAATGCTGATGTTTGTTTGTTTCTTTATGATCTAATTTTTTTCAAATTTGAACAATTTTTAATTTTTTTACTTTACGAGATAGGAAACTGTCACTATTAAAAGTACACACCCTGTTACCACCGTAGTGATCTAATCTGTCTATGTGATGATTTCAAACTTGATACTCCTGTATTGAAGTTTGAAATAGTTATGGAAAACTGTAGGTAACAAATCTATGCTTGAATAAGCTAGTTTTCTAAAACCCCGTGATAGTTGAGATTAGATTAAAAATTTTCTAAATTAATTGCTTTTATATCAAAAGCTAATAAAAGTTTTTTTTTTTTTAATAATTAAATTATCATTAATCTGTAATATAATGTCAAAAATAAAACATAGTCAAACTAATAAGTCTAATGAATACGGAAGGAATATTTGATTACTGGATGTCGTTGGGTCTTCGAAAACTTCACAGACATCTTGATACAAACGTCCTCTTACAAATTAACTCTTGTCAGATATAAGAGTCGGAAAGCTCTTCAATAAGTTTCAATGGACCAAGTCGATTAAAATCTCTCTTAGATTATAATAAAGTAGATTGTTCTTCCAAATATTCATAGAAACTATACTCAGTTAAATTTAATTCTACTGTATAAATTTTCAATACTTACAAGTCATCTAAATTATTGAAGATAACTAAATTCCATGATATGATTTAGTTATTTAGGCATTGATTTCTCTCAACTTAGTTAGATGTAACTTAAGTGCATATACTGATTCCTTGTGTCATTATTAAACTGAATTACCTTTTAATATGTGAAATTTAGTGTTTCAGAATAGAATATTGACTTAATCGTTACATTTGCGATTCAGACGTACATCGGACATACTTATATTTCGATTATTGCACTTTATTGAAGTGACTTATTACATATTTATGCTTACAATTCCTATAGTGCATGTCAATCAGACATGCTTGGAACTCAATTACTAATTTTTGTTGACGCAACTTATTATATCTTCACGCTTGCAATTCCTTTAGTGCGTTTTCACTATAGGAAGTGCGTTTTCAATTCAACATACTTGAATTTCAATCATTGCTTTTTGTTGGCGTGAATTATTATAGCTTTATGTTTGCAATTCCTCTTGTGCACTTTAAAGCAAACATACTTGGAATTCAATTATTGAATTTTATTTAAGCGAATTATTATATCTACACGCTTGTAATTCTGTAAGTGCATTTTCAATCAGACATACGTCGATTTCGATTATTGCTTTATATTGAAGAAAATTAGTACAAATTTACGCTTACAATTACTTTAGTGCAATTTAAGTTAGACATACTTAGGTTTCGATCATTGCTTTTTATTAACGCGATTTATTTACGCGTTTGGTGCATTTTTAATCAAAGATACTTGAATGATTTTTGTTGGTGTGAATTATATTATTATATATTCACGCCTGTAATTCCTTTAGTGTATTTTCAATCAAACATTCTTGGAGTTCTATTATTGCGTTTTATTGACGTGTACTATTACATCCTCATGCTTACCATTCCTTTTGTGCATTTTGAAGCATACATACTTGTAATTTGAATATTGATCTTTATTGACGCGTATTATTTTATATTTATGTTTGAAATTCCTTGAATTCATTTTCAAACGAACATAATTAGATTTCGGTTATTGCTTTTTGTTGAAGCTAATTAGTACATCTTCGCAATTACAATTTCTTCAGTGCATTTTAAATTTGTTAACGCGAATTATAACATTTTCATCTTACAATGTCTTAAGTGCTTTTCAAATCAGACATACTTGAATTTCGATAAATGATTTGGTTGACGCAAATTTTCGCCAATGTTGGGAGATCTGCGTTGGTAGCTAAAGAAGTTTGTAGTGGAAATCGCTCTAGTTAAAGCAGAACGCAGAGCATTTATTGGCAGTTGATGGTGATATTTTTTCTTAACAAATGTCTAAGGTCCAATGAAATAAGAAAACTGAAATTCAGTTTTGCTTAAATCATTTACTTTCTATGAAGTCTATATAGATTTTTATTTGGAATACTGCTAGGTTATTAAATTAAATTGAATTTTATAATTTAGACGTTATGCAGGTAGTTTTATTATTGATCACCTGCTGTTCTAAATTTAAGTACTCCAATATTTGCTAGTAATTAATTTAATAAATTACGGTAATTTAAATCAAGTAATTCCCATTGATTCCATCACCCCGTATGTGTACTGGAACAATTTTCCCCTCTTCCATTTCTCGGCCATGTCCACCTTCACCTCACCATACCTCATTCATTCCTCTCATTCCCGCTCTTAAATTCTTCTTATTGATGCTTTCCGAAATATCTAGGCAATCCATCTGAATCTCTTTCAATTTGTTTTATTTCCCTCACTAATTCGTTAACACTAATATCTTTGCATTGATTATATATTTCTGTATCTACCTCCCGATCCCTTTCATCCCTATTTTTATACATCCATTTTATTCTTTAGTTTCTTTTCCCATTTTCTCAAACTTTTGTTTTGGATCCTTCCCCCAACGCTTACCCCTCTTCCTAAACACGCACTCTGATTTTATAGTCTTTAACTTTTTCATATCATCCATTTTAGCCTATAATTGCAAAGTCCTTCTTCCTTTTTCTATTACTCCTTTAAATTTTTATAGTCTTCCCAATTTGAGCCCTTTCTTTGTTTCCTCAACTTACTTTTCACTTCTATTTCGAGAGCATCTATTTCGTTTACAATATCCCAATCTGGATATTTGTAATCTATTTTAACTAATCTAATAGTAAAACGCTGAACGCAATATCAATTATAATTGCAAATGATAATTGATTAATTTAATTTAATTAGAGTGAATTTCTAATTTAGATCAAGATGAAAATAGAGGATAAGCCAATTTAGATTTTCGCAGATAAATATCATAGGAATTTAATTTTGTTTATATTGTAAAGATTGTGTACTTTACTTCAGTAGTGAAAGATTGAGATATTGAAGCTTGCGGATTTAATTTATCTTCTGATTGAATCAAATACAATAAAATTACTGTTACTATTATTAAGATGTTGATATTGTAACGAAGCAATTTGTCCTCGTTCTAATTTCGTTCTATGGTACATAGTTTTGCACGTTTCTTATTTCAATATTTCAAGATGGGAAAATTGTATGAAATGTTATTACATAAGCAGTTTGTTAGACGAAGTAGTTGGAAGAAAACGCAGTCGCATACGAACAGTTTTACAGTAAATAAATTTTACAATTGCAAGCGTAGAGTGTTAGCGGCGAGACGCTGTTGTCAGTGCATGTATATATCTAAATGGTAATATATCTAAATGGTAATCAATCAATAGTAAGTGAAAACGTACTGAGCGATACCGTTTTCATATGGGTACAGAAAGCAATGATGATAGCAATTACAAAAAGTAGGGTATAGGTTAATACATTAGATGAATGTAAAGTTATCATGAGAAAAAGTAAAGTGGTGAGAGATATGGATAGAAATCTTGGTAAGAAACTAGCTTGTCACATGAATGAATAAAAAACTCAGCTCCTACTGGTGTAAATAGTCAGTAATAAGACATTTGATGTTGCAGAGAGAGTCACTGTCGGACAGCTTTTAGAAAATAAAATTGAATTAAATTAAATTAATTCTAAGTCCATTATATAAGGTTAATTGTTTATCTTATTTGGACAAGCTAAAGATTGTGTTCAGCTATATATTGTGCTAATGTAATATTCCAATAGCACAATTCCATTAGAACATTCCATTAGAATATTACTTATAATCTTAATCAATTAAATTAAATTCTAGTTATTCTAAATTCGATGATGAATAAATTAAGTTCTTAAATAAATATCGGAAATTACATACGACGCATAGCAATTACTGTGTTAGGCAATAACTAAATAATCTTTCAAGTTTGAATTCTTGGAAAAAAGTAAAATAAATTGATTAGGCAAACAAGTTCATTTATTGAAATAAACTAACATAAGTTGAAGTGAATTAATAAGGTAACGGTGTAGATCTGAAATAAATTTATGATGGTAGGAACGACAAAGTACAATAAGTTTAAAAATAATTGTAGATCGTGTTCAAAATAGAACGATTTTAGCTCAAAATTATTACAAAAGTATTTTAAAACTAAAAATTACAAAAGAATTATGTAATCATCGTAAAAAAGTTTTAAATCTAAAATTTTGAAAGATAATGATTTGCCCAAAATCATTATAAAATATTTTGGAAACTATAAATTATTTTTATGTAATCATCGTAAATATTTTTTACTCTAAAAATTTTACGATTTTGCCCAAAATAATCAAAATATTTTAAAAATTCAAAATTTGTTAGATTTTATCATAAGATGTGAAATTAAAAAAATAATACTTTGCACGAAATAATTAACAATAATTGAAGTATAATAATTTTATAAACAACTCCAGACGAACTTGAACGCCATTTTTATTAATCTATTTGCACGTAGTAATTAAATACAAATATTATTTTATGTTATTATGTTCAAGTAGGTGCTATTTTGTTTGAATGCACGACATAATTTTATTCGCTAGCACACATTTCCTGAATTATGATCAATACATTTTGTTCAAAAAATTAACGATTCGGCTCGAAATAATTATAAAAATATTTTACAAATAAAATTAAAAAAAAATATCAACTAGTCCAAACTTTTTAAAATCTGATTTTTTTTATATAATCTAAATATTAAGTATTATATTGGAAAATAAATATATATTGCATTATGTTAGTGGTTGTACTTAAATTTTTATTTGTTTTGCTTCATCGCGTACGCAGGTAATTTTGAAACCATCGTAATATTAATATTCAAGCAAGCGTAATATTAATACATACAAGAAGCGTCATACATATGCAAAAATTCTTTTCTAAATATCATAATACCCACTTACAACAACGCTTCAGATCGCGTAGAGCACAGAGAGTTAGACTAATGTAAAACAATCTACTTATCAGATAACACATAGATTTGGTTAAAGCTAATTACGTATTGTAATTATCTAAACAGTAACACAACACCATCTAGTTCCAGATGCCGAATAGGCAACCAACCAAACGTTAATATAACAATAATTAATAATAAAAGAACTAATAAGAAAAAGAGCATGTGTCGAGTGGTGTTATATTGATTATTTACATTTACGGCGACAATATACGAACATATACAAACAATGATTGGAAAAAGTGTCCCAAATCGGTCAGACCAAAGAAGCATTCACCAATATTTTAATAGATTCTGTCATAGGTCACAAGCATAGCATACCCCTAAATAACAGTATGAAGAAGAATATTAATACGGTAATGAACGAGGAAAGGCCCAGGTAGGTGGGCGCTAAGTTAGAAGCGGTCATATTGGAGTTTTCAATGATACAACTGTCAAATGACAACTATGTGACAAAAAAACAATTATTGGGCCAAACAGATGATGATAGCGCTATCTATTGACTATTTAAACTTTTTTAATAAAAAAAAAAACAAATTTCATACTAAAATCCCAGACCATAAATGATCTGTTAGCCGCCATTTTGGGTTTTTTAATGGAATCGTGTTGATGTTACAAATTACGTTTAGATCGAGTTGAAATAAGGTTTTGGCGGAAGTGTTAGAGCCGACCATTTCTTACTACTTAGAGTAAACATCTATTTTCACTGATAATTTTCTATACTTCCTTTGCATTCCCGCAAATTATCCATTCGGCCCCCTGAAACATTACAAGTATAAAACAAATCCGATATGATTGACTGTATAAAATTTTGTAAACAATAATTTTACAACTTACGAAAAGTGTTTCGAGTTTTAATAATTTATACAACATGTATAATAGTAGACGTATTAAGAGCTATTCATTAGAAATGAGAAGAAGGTTTTAAACACTCGAGTAATAATCATAAGATAATCTAAAACAGAAAACTTGATGCTACTTGGTTGCGTAAAAACTTTAAAATTAACTTTTCAGTTATCTTTTCAGTTGTATTAAACTTAATTATATAGCTAGAAAGTTTGCTAAGAGAGAAATGTAGGAAAAACTATATACAGTTATTTATCAAGTCAAATAACTATATATGTCTGTACTTGTAACTATAAATAAGGTTTAAGACCCTTTGTTTGTGGTTTAATTATGTGTGGCATTTAATTCTGTAAATTTCCTTGAGTTATTTAAGTTAAAGTAGATAGAGTTTCCGATGGCATATTTCTTAAAATTTATTTAATGAGTACAAATTTAATAATGTAACGCCTGAAATTGTCCACGGTCCTACTTAGGTTGATACTTAAAAGATGATATTAGATAATAATCAAAGAGAATGCAAACACTTTAAAATGATTAGACGAGATTGGATGCTTAACGGAGTAAAGAAAATTTAAAGAAATGAACAGTAATTGGGTCAACTACCTTAGATTGGGTTATGATTAAAACACAGAAATAAATACTGGTTATTAATGATACTTATACCCTATGCTATTTAATTAAATAATAAATAAAATAATTGTGCACAGAATACGCATGAAGACAACGTGCATTGTTTGAGGTCACCGAATAGAGGGGAAATCGCACAGGTGGTCAAAGCAACCGTTTTAATTAGGTACAAATTAATCATGATGAAAGATATGCATATCGATAATTGGAAAGGGGCTAGGATATGTAAAGCAATACACCCGCTGCGGTAAGCAACAGTAAATTTGGGCGTCTGCCGGGCGTCACTATGCTCGATCACTTGAAAATAATAATCCGGAATTAAATAAGATTAAAATAATAATTAAACAAAAAATACAGTGACATCTAAATAAAGTATTGAACATAAGTAAGATAAATATTTTAAGTATGATCCGCTAATTATGACACGATATTTAGCAACAATATTTTTGAGAGTAGATTAGATAATTTTTTGAACATAATTTTACGGATTACTTAAATTAAAAGCATTTAGTAACAAGTTTATTAATCAAGGTAAAGATGAATAAATATATTTAAATAAATAACATAATGAGCGTTATTCTAGAATAATATATACATAGTTAGTGTACAGCGACAAAACTGTAAGTACTATGTTTAATATATTTAGGGATGAAATCTAACAAATTGTAAAATCATTTCTGTTTGATTATTTGAACATAGGATCAAATACTTATTTATTTTATTAATTGCATGGTGTTGATTATTTTATTTCATGTAGATGGATGACAAATGTTTTACTTAACTCCATCTATTTTACTTAACTTCCAAAACGTAACAATACACATTTTTATTCAAGTTTAATAGCTGTTTCATTTCTGCTGCCTGAATTATTATTAAGGCCCATGACCATTGTTAGAAGTTGGCGTTTCCAGTAATTGATCAGCCACAAGAAGCACGATTCAATCGGAAGGTATATCCACCTTTGTAATCGTTTGATTGTGTTTTTTTAATTATGTGTGGTTAACCTGGGGATTTAAATTAGAACGTTCCATATCAGTTTCATTAATAAGAAATTTGCTCGGAGCAGATAGAGTAAAGCAAGTATTGACATCAAGACATTTGTAGAAAGTCATACAGAATCCAGGTACTTATCGCTGTGAACAGGGGATAGCTGCGTACTACATAAGTCCCGTCTCACCCATGTCTCATTGGAGAGAACACTCCGTCCTATTTTAGACCTAACAATAAGATGTCAGACGTGATATTCTACGCTATGAAATAAAAAATAATTTTATTTCTATAATCTAATAATAAATAGTACATTTTTAAATAATAAATTTTATATGACCAAAATTGAAATGTGTTTATTCAAAACATAAATTTATTTGTTTACATTCTCTCTACGTAAAACAGTTTGTTATATAATTCGTGTCACTATCGCTTTTCTCATTAGTATCTCTTAAATCAATTAATAAACTAGGACATAAATGTCAAATACCTAATCTAGGTTCCTGGTTTATTTAATTCGTTCTTTTACTTCAAATATACGCCTTCCACGAAGTATTTCAAAATATTCAATTATAGATAGCTCTTCAGTTTCTGCCTCCTAAGTAGTAGGTGTAAGTGCACGAAGTTCAGGTGTTATACCGCTAAATACACCAATAAATATATTACTCTTACATTCACCTTGTAATTCAGATTCTGAGCTCGCAATAACATCATGTAAATTTTTGTTAGCTTCAAAATATATTATATTATTTGTTTCAAATTCCAACACATTATCATTATCATTATTAACGATGTTTGTATTTCTGACCTTTAGTTTGTAATTCAATGTCTATGTCTATGTCTAGGTCTAGGTCATTTAGGTCTTACGTTGTTTATTGTACTACAAATTGTAGACGTTTCGGTGGCTCTTCACCACTGAAACCATTTGTACGACTCTAAACTGAAAACTTATTTCTGTAAAAACTTATATATATATATATATATATATATATATATATATTTATATATCTGTATAAAGCTATAAATTAATATCTATGAAGTTATATATACTTAT
>WYDF02069642.1:0-11488 GCA_009867245.2 Adranes taylori
AGATATGGAACGATATGAGATGTTAATGTAACAACCCCTACTAAATTCATCATAGAATTAGCTTAAACGCTATAGGTTGTTATTAAATGAAAATGTTTTAAAAAGAATTATTTTAAGACGTAAACAACTTGAATTATGACGATTAGATGAGTTAGTCCAATTTCAAATACCTGTCGATCACATGTTTAAAAAAAATAGGTTAGAAAGCCATACCGCAGCAGATACGTATTTCTAGTATTAGGGTAACTTTCATCAGTACTCCTTTTTTATTAACAAAACCGATATTAACAAAACCTGGTTTCCAATTTCAATTACCCAAAACACAAAAACGGACGTAAATTTTCTAAGACATACTTTTATCAAATCTAGCCAAACAATAAAAGAGTCGAAAGGGATTGGTTACTATATTCTTTTAAAACAATTCTGTGTTTTGTTTTTGTTGCAAAGTTTTGAACGATTTTAGCGACGTAAAATTGAGTAGTTATGGATTTAATGACTGGAATCACTTAAGTGACCACTTGGTAACTTCATGAAAAAAGTAAAATGAATTTAGCCTTTCGTTGTTCTAGCAATAAATTATTTGAAAGAAATAATAGTAATTTTTTTAAGTGTATAGAAATGCCCTCAAGATTTGACCCTATCATGTCAGTACATATTAATAGAACTCAATTTTATCTCCAAGGTAATGAGAAAAGTATTCCTCATTACCTTGGAGATAAAATTCAAAATGAAACAATTAGATTAGAAGATAATATAAAAGTAATTATTTTAAATATGATCAAATAAGCAAAGTATGTTTTTATTTTACTTGACTCTACCCCTAATGCTAGACATTAAGAGTAGGTATCAATTTGTATGAGGTATCTTAATTTAGAAAAAAGTGTTGAAGAAAGGTTTTTAGTATTTTGTCCTGCAACACAAACGGCAGGTGAAGGAGTAACAAAATTTTTATTACAGATTTTGGAAGAAAATGGCTTAGACATTAATAATTTACGTAGGCAAGGATTCGACAATGATGCAAACATGAGAAGTAAACATAGCGGTCAGCAAAAAAGAATTTTGGATATTAACCCTAGAGCTTTTTTTGTACCCTGTTGTAATGAACGTTGTTGTAAACAATGCTGCGAACAACAATTTATTTGGTTCCATTTTATTTCGATTGTTCATAAGCTTTACAATTTTTTTTCGCTTCAATTAATTTCTCGACTGTTATCAAAAAGCATGTTTCAAATTTAAGATTGAAACCTTTGTCAGATACAAGGTTCTCAAACCGGATAGATGCAATAACCCTGTTGAAATTACAATAAGGAGAGGTTTTTGATGCCCTCTATAAAATAACCGAAAACAAATTTGATAACATCGCAAAAAATCAGGCCATATCGGTAGTAAAAAAAATTCGGTAGTAATTTAATTTCATCTATATTTTAGATTTATGGTACAAAATACTAAACAAAGTTAATATTGTTAGCACTATTCTTCAAAGAAAAAATTTTAATGTTTCTCAGGCTTCTGAAGTTTAAATAATTTAAACTACTTTCTGAAAGAATATAGATCTGATGAAGGTTTCAATGATATGCTCGCGGATACTAAAGAACTAGCAACGTCTTTAAAAAGCCAAGGAACATTAAGACCTCTGAAAATCAAAAAACAATTTTCGTATGAAAGCGCATACCAGCCTATACAAAACCAAGAAGTGAACTTTAAAGTAAATTGTTTTTTTTTTAGAATGTTAGATGTTGTTATATCGTCTTTAAGTGTAATGTTTGATCTCCTATCTTCTCATTTCGAAGTTTTAAATGTTTGTGGAATATTTCTGACTTAAGTAAATACTCTGAACAAGATCAGCTCAATTTACGTCAAAAACTGAAAACAGCATTAACTGAAAAAAATCCGTGGACGTGATCGCCAGCTCATCTTTCATATACTGGAAGTCATACGTTTTATTATATTTTGCATAAAACAAAAGTTGATCTATTTAGCTTTGACTGTCACTTTATAACGTGTTTATTAAATTCAATTAGCACGATATTTATTCAATTACCACAATAGCTATAAATATCCTACCCATGAAGCTCCCGGGCCCCACATTTGCCTATGGTTTAGGCCGCTCTTGACTCACCTTTGGAAAATTTCTAATTCCAGGTCCTCGTATTTATTTACAGCACGGCAGCTCCGATATCCGGTTAGCCGCGCCCTGCGGCCGCTCTTGACTCACTTTGGGAAAAATTATAACAGTACTTCGCATGCCAGACAGTCATGAAATTTTACATTTTCCAACGCACGAATTTTTCAACCTATGAATTTTGCCGGTCCTCGTATTTGTTTACCGCACGAACAGCTCCACTTTAGGGTTTCCCGCGGCGCTCTTGAGTCATTTTTGGAGAAAACTTATAAGCGGACACTCTTGTGTGCATCGCACTTCCAGAAATTTGTAGGAAGATTTTCTAGGAAGACTTGCAGACTTTTGGGAAATCGCTAGCAGGTCAGTCTGGTGCGCTTTGTACGCCAGACTGCTTTAAACTTTTGAATTGCCCTAGCACAAATTTGTCAACCCATAAATCCGCCAGTCTTGTCCTGAGTCACTTCGGTTGAATATACTCAATTGTTCATAATAGCAAAATTGAGATCCTATGCGTTCCCCAAGATTAATTTAAACTTTTATTAAAACCGAGATATTAAAATAGTTCACTTATTCCAAGGTTAAATTATTCCGGTGTTTAATCGTGCATGTTCTTAAAGTTGTTTAATCGCTTAAATATTAAAGATATTTTCGATACAGTAAATTTCAAAAAATTATAGCAACTGTTTTCGAGAAAATGGACTGCAAAGTTTACAAAACAAAAAACATCCTGTATACATGTTAAATTGTGAATTCAGAAAAAAATGTTTTATTCTAAGAAAGGTTTTCGAAAAAATGTTCTAAGAAAGGTTTTCTAAGAATTTTATTCATGTCGAAGCATGTTTCTAGACTGTTGATCTCGAAATTGCTGACTCGTCGTCTGTCGTTATCATGTTTCCATTATGCCTAGACAGTTTTCAAAGAATTCGTTCCATGCACACGTCCAAGCTTACTGCTTATTCTTGTTTTGCTGCCTCCTGCTTCATTTCAATCTCCTCTGTTTTTAGATAAAAACAGAGGAGGTTTAGGTACCCTTTACAATAAAGTTTATTCGAATACCCTTTACACTAAAGTCTTTTATAGTTTCTGAAATATATCGAAAAGTTTGTTAAATTTTAAACATGGCAACGTCGGGTTCTCCAGGAGTTTGATACTTGAAATTAATTTTATTCAAAATACTATAAGCGAGCAAAATTATAGCCTCCTTGTTTTAACGCTAAATTTCTGAAATGATCAATTTGAACATATCCCAAAATTATAATTTGGATCCGCCACTGATAACAACATTTATTAAAATTACAGAAGTACGATTATATACACACCTGGCCAAAAAAATCTGGTCAATTAAAAAAATTTATTTTTTTTAAGTTTATCATATCATAGCAATAATATACCTATTTATTCCAATCCGTAAATCAATTTTACAAAATTTCATTGTTTTTAAATAATCTCGTTTGGAAACAAAAATTATGAGTTTAGCAAAACGTCATACTTTATCTGTTTTCTAGCAATAGATTTTTGCGTTTACGATAAGTTTCCCGTTTATTCTGATAAATTCAGATCAGTGTGCATTTGTGTTTTCAAATTGTGTGAGAATGAGACCCGAAGATACTGTACAAGTTGTGGCATTACATGAAGATGGTCGCAGTATACGGTATATTGCAAATCATTTGAATATTGCCAAAAGTACCAGTCATGACGCACTTACCAGTCACGAGAATACACTAGAATTCCAGGATCAGGCAGAAAACGGTCCAGTGATCAGCGTGATGAACGGTTGTTAAGGATATCCTTACTATGGGACCGCTCTTTAACGTCAAATGTTCTCGCTAGTCGTTTGTTAGAAGCTCGAGGAACTCAAATCTCTGTACGAGCTGTAAGAAGAGTCTTGCATGAAAGTGGTTTACGTTCTCATAAGCCAGTAAAATGCCCAAAATTAACAGCAGCTCATCGAGTTAACAGGATGAGATTTGCGGATGATCCCAGGAACTGGACTGTTCAACAATGGAGGTCTGTAATGTTTTCGGACGGGTCCCACTTTTGCCTACGATCTCCCGATGGACGCGCACGTATATGGAGAAGACCTGGGGAACGATTTGCACCTTCCTACATATCACCCAGAAAGGCGTTTGGTGGCGGAGGCGTTACGGCAGACAGGTACATACAACTAATAGCAGACAGGTACATACAACAGTGTCTGGAGCACCATATTGTCCCCTACGCCCCTTTTATTGTGGAATATTTCTTATTTATGCACGATAATGCGCGTCGACATATATTCTATATATCCCTTTAGTATTAAATGAACTTTGGGCACATAAAATTTAATGAAAATTCTTCGTATAGTTCCTAAGAAAATGCGCAGCAAAGTTCGCAGAAAAAAAAAACCTGTATATATGTTAGCATGTGATTTTAGAAAAAAATGTTTCAAATAAAATCAAACCGGTTTTATATAGCCTATATAATACAATTTATTCAAATGTCCTATCTTTTTTTGTTACTTAGATATTTAAAAAAATTTCAAACGTGGCAACACCGCTTCCTTTAAAGTTTAGCAACATGGGATTTTTTTTATTCAATGCACAATACAAGGCAAAATGCTATATGTGTGCAAAATGTCTGCCTACAGTTTGAATATGAAATTTCTGAACAAAAAAAATATTATGGCCGCCATATTGGATTTATAAGAAAACGAAAAACAAAATTCATGTGACAAGAAACATTGGCAAATCTAGCAATTATTTCTATTCAAAGTGATATTTTACAAAAAATAGATATGGATTCACTTATAAATCAATTTGCCAAAAGCAAAGCACGAAGAGTTCAATTTTTGTAAGTACATAAAAATATTGCTTGTGTCTATCTGTCATTAGAGATCCTAAATATTTATCTCCTATTTTTCATCAGATTATTTATTTTAAAGAAACAATCTATCATTAGTAATTAAAATAAATATACTATAATGGTGAATGCTTCGGGCCATAGTTAGATTGTGAACCAGACCTTTCACCATTTTATTATAATTAGTCAATTAAATATACGAGGTATGATCAGATAATACGCGGAATTTTGAAATTTCGCGTGTTGTAGAAATCCAACTGCCAATTTTTGTCGTTGTTTCATTGGTAAATATTTTCACAAACGTATGTTGCCAACTGCAGCCATATTGGTAATTTAGTTTATTGCTAGCTATTAATAAAGTTACTTGTGCTTCGGTGTCACGACGATTTTTCACTTGTGAAAAAATGAATCAACGCATTAATTGCATTAAACGCAATTTGCATTAACTCTTGTGTTACGAATGAAATAAAGTGTAGTACAGAATGAAATAAAATAATTTTTCTATGAATAAAACAAGCATAACCGGTACCTTTATAACTGGTACAAGTGTTATCAAGAGACAACGTAGATATTAAACATGTTCTTTTATCGGTGCATAAAGCACTGTCTGCATCTTACACCTTTGTTTTAAAAAACCATTTTCCGCTTTTCTTGTTTAAATAAACATAACCTAAATTAGTTGACATTTGATTTTAAAACATACAACAAAATTTCTGAAATTAGATAGCAACAATTGGTTAATTGCCTCAAATGGAGAGTAAATGGTGTATAATTATAAGACATTAACATGTTGAGAACCTGTTGTGGCTTCGTGATTGGTCAGGAGCTTCAAGACACTGTTATGTGCCGCCTAAAATATTAGTTCTTAATTGCGTGGGTGGGACGAGGGACGGGGGGATGCTTTATGCACCGAGCTGCTCAGTGCTTGAGAAATATTGAAGATGACGAGTGTCTTTGGCATCATAACACATTGATGACTGACAATAACATCGATAAGACGGATAAAATAGTTATGTACAACGCCGAATCACTATCAAAGAAGCTGCTAAAGACGTTGGCATTTCATTTGGTTCATCTCAAGCTACTATGTTAGATGTTTTTAGTATGAGACAAGTAGCAGGAAAATTTGTTCCTAAATAATTGAATTTCGATCAACACCAGTGCCGAATTGACGCTGCTCTGGAGTTGCTAAATAAAATCAAAAACAATCCAATAACAATAGCTCAAACAAAACATAGCTGGTGACGAAACATGGGTGTATGGATATGACCTCGATTTGAGACGCAATCGTCTCAATCAAAGTTTTCTGAAGTTTGCTTCAATGTACCACGAAATTGTACGGTGAACAAAAATACTATCAGACATTTTTCGCCGTTTACGTAAAGCAATCCGAAGAAAACGTCCGACTTTGTTGCAAGCAACTCTTGGCGATTGCACATGCGCACATTTCGTTGCTTGTTCGTGAGTTTTTGGCGTAAAACAACACCGATGTGATTCCACATCTTCCAATTTCACCCGATTTGGCATTAAGCGACTTTTTTCTATTCCCAAAGATAAAAAAAAAACGTTTTGATAAAAGAAAGGACGACATTTTGCTGATAGATTTTGAGATCGAGACAGAATTACTATGGCAATTAAACGCCATATCGAAAATTGAATTTAAAAATTGTTTCAAAGAGTTGAAAAAACGCTGGATGAAGTGTATTATGTTCAATGTGGATTACTTTGAAGGAAAGACTGCTAACATTGAAAAATAAATAAAGATTATTTGAGGAAAATGATGATTCCGCCTATTATTTGATCATACCTCGAATATGCATTTGAAATTAAAATAAGGATGTGTTCAACTATAAAGAATGGTAGTAGCAAATTAGGAAATGCCAAGTTGTCACGGTTATGTTGATCTATTAAGGAGATACAGTCATTACTAGCGAGAGAGTAATTCTTTGGGAGAGTCTTAATAGTCAGTGAGTTTCAATGTTGTGTAAAGTAGAGCAGGGGCGATAAACTTACGATCATTTTGTGTTTTAGTTTGTGACTGTGCATTATTGAACAAAATTAAATGTGGCCTTCTATTTTAAATAAGGTTTCCTATTCCTGCATTAGATCATTCACTCGGAATTGTTACCAACATTCATACACGTCCTCTTGATATAAAATGAGAAGAACTATTTATACAAAATTACTTACCGTCAGAAATAATAAAATGTAATTTAATGGCACATTTTTTCGTGCACATTGTACACAAGCAAGAACTATATACATTATTAGAAAGCCAACCCTGAAAAAGAATAATATTAATTACAACAATAGGAAAATTACAGTATTCAGATATATTACATTGCTACAAGCATTCCAATAAAATCTTGTCTGCACCACATGCGCACATCATTGCTACAAATTAGTAAACAAAACAATTAGATTAATCGGAATGTAATGTATTTATTAAAAAATCATTTTTTTTTTCTAAATCAATATTAATATTTTCTAAATCTGTTTTGTACTTTCTATTAAAAAAAGTTATATGTAACAGATTGTAATAAAAATTGAGGCACACTGTTTCGTTTTGCTCATGCTGCTCTCTTAAGAATTTTACCTAAAAATTTCATGAGCCACCACTGTAGTATACAAAAAACTATAAATACTCTAAACTTACATTAACAAAGCTAAACTAATCATTCCAAATGTAATAAGAAGTTGAATAGTTAGTAATATATACACTTTAGAAACAAATTTTTTTCGTAATTTTTCATCGCCAAAACCCGAATCAAACATCCATTGCTCTCTTTCTAAAAATAAAAAACAAACAAATATGTATTTTAGATGATGATTATAATTTATAAAGGCATATTACACCTTATTTTTTAAATATACTATTTATAAATAATTATACTAGGTGCCCCGAAATTTATTTACATCACTTTCTATCAGCGCCAACTCAATCCCTGGAACACTACTAGGACGTAGACAGCTCAAAGATTTGCCCATACCTTTCTTAGAATATTGTCTGGTATTTCCTTGTATTTATTTATTTTATCCCTTCTTAACCACGTAGTACTAAAGCCAGATTCTAAGTCAAACCTATACCACACTTGATTTCAATAATTGTGGAGCTGCTGGTCCGAATGGGGTGCCAATGGATGTGCGGAGTGAGGAAGATGTGGGTAAATTATTAAAAAGAGACATGAAGGCAGTACGGAAAGAAAAGGGGAAGGTGCCAGAGGATTAGACCATAGAACAGATTGTACCGGTACATAAAATGGGTAATAGGAGGAATGTGGATAATATTAGGGGAGTAACAATGATGAATGGAATATACAGGCTGCATACAAGCATTATAAATAAAAGATTGGAAAAGGAAACTGTGTAGAAGAGGGTACTATCAAACTCGCAGGGGGAGGATTATTAGGGGATGAAAGGATTTGGTCGTTACGTTATGAGGATGATATAGTCTATTTAACAAACAGAAGTGAAGAAGCGAATACGGTTATAGAAATGATCAGATATGATAAAGTGAGGAAAAGATTGATAAATATTAAAAAATCTAAAGAAATAGTATGTGTGAACAAGGAAAGGAGCAATAAATATTGGATCAATGATAGTGAAATAAGTTGTAGAATAGGTGGGAAAGAGGATGAATCACGATGGGAGCATTAATAACATAGAATTAATAGAGATAATAATGGATGAGATTGATAAAAGAGCGATGTATGTATATGGACACAAAAACAAAGGCGAGAAGTAGAGAAGGAAAGGACTGGAGGACAAGTTGCTTGAAAGACTGAGCCGGAAATGACTGGTAAAGGGAACATAGAACAAATGCGGGCATGTGAAAATTTGTTTGGATAGAAGGTAGGAAAGAAGAAAAGAATAGGGTTTGTGAGAAGAAACCAAAGGATAGGGATAATAAATATAAATTTGTCATCAAAATACGATCAACAAAATACCAGACGAGAACAGAGAACCAAAACCAAAACGAATATACTACAGTTTATTATACATAGACGGTCTTTCATAATCTCTAAATACCAGTTCCAGTCTGAAGAGGATGATAAATCCTAAAGCCTCCTTTAAACAAACTCACCAATCTCCCAACAATATACAATCCCAACAGGGAGTAGAGTTTAGTGGGTAAAAATCCCACACTTGTTGGATGCACCGGGCATCCCTCGTCTTTTGAAGATTCTCCACTTCCTACGTAAAACAAAAAAAAATAATCTCTAAAACACATTCTATCGTGAATAGCCGTTCGAGCAAGTCAATTGACTGAGATATCTTGCAGCTAATTAAGCTGCCCCGATATTTCACTGCGAGGAGGTGACAAGCTGAGAAGACAGCAGGCGGCAACCAAGCGCGTTTAAAAATAACAGAAAGCATATAGGAATATAATTCTTATTTGTATTCTTTTTCTCTTTTTATTTCAGCGGCGTGGTCTAGTATCCGCCTTAAGAAGCAAGAAGAAAGAAATTTAGAAGAAAGAAAACAAGTTTTAGTTATAGTTTTTGTTGCACTTTATTTTATATAAATCTATTGAATTAAAGTAGACAGGCGATTATCCGAGTCCCGGTCAACCCAGTCTCTGGCTTAAGCGCGCTAGTCATCGGAAGATAAAAAATAAAAATGAAACTCTTAATAGCGGAACAATTACGGCGAGAAGCGATGTATATTCGTTTTACAAGCAATGTCTAGCCTGAGATGTCTCTACTGGCTGTTGCAAGGTCAAGCATCACACCCTCCCTCGCTCCTACATACATACATATATTCGAAAATATGTAATCGGACTCGACGTTCGGAAATACTATATAGTACTGTACGTCGGGTCACTCCTAACTCGTCGTAGTGCTACTGTCACTTCAGTGCGCTCTTCGCTCGTGTTAAACTGGTTGTGTTATTATGTTGTCTTATGTGCGTTTATTGATTTCTGTGTTTCAATATGAGCGGGAAATAGAAGAGAGTTGTAGCTTCTCTTGAAACGAAATTTAATGCAATCAAACGGTTGGATAATGCCGAGTCTATTAAAAACGTGGCGACCGATTTGGGAGTTCGGAAAATGACTGTTTGAGGATTGCAGACGTAAGCGGAAAAAATTAAATACTTTCTAAACAAAAGTGTGAGTAGAGACACTGGTTTCAGTCTTTGAGAAGGGCGAGTACGAGCAGACGTCTGATGCTCGTCTTCTGCGGTTGTCACACTTCGAGGGATGGACAGTCCTGTGAGTGGACCATTGGTTCAAGCTAAGGCGTTTGAGTTTATAAACAAGAACTTTAAAAATGGCGGGAAAACATTCAGTGCAAGCGATGGATGGCTGGATAAGTGGAAAAAGAAATATGCCATAAGACAGCTGAGCATTAGTGGTGAGAAACTGTCAGCTGACTCATCTGAAACTTCGGAATTTCAGTCTAAAATAAAGAAGTACAGAAATATAGAAGAAATCGTTTTCGAGGAAGGACTGAACTCAGATCAAATTTGCAACTCAGATGAAACTGCTCTTAACTTCCGAATGCTACCATCAAAAAGCTTAGCAGCAAAATCCGAAAAAAACTGCTCCTGGATTTAAAAAAGTATAGAGAGAGAGTCACAATTCTGGCTGTCTGCAATGCTTCTGATTCTTTGAAACTAAAGCTTCTGCTTATTGGAAAGTCTAAAAACCCAAGAGCCTTTAGAAATATCAAAGTCAAAGTCAACTACCAACAATGTACTGCAACCGAAGAAGTGCATGGATGGATAGTCGATTTTTAGGGACCAGTGTTTAAAAAAAATTGTTACTGTCACTTTAGCATTTTTGAAAAAAATATCTATGCGCCATCTCACCAAGATGCCAAAGAAATGTGCACTGGTGATGTGACATCGCTAATACAACCCTAGACCAAGGGGTTCTAGAAACGATGAAAAGAAATTGCAGTCAAAGGCTTCTCCAGATGTTGATTGTAAAATTAGACGAAATATTGACTGTTACGGAGGCCTTAAAGCAAGGCACATTAAAAGATGTAGAATACACTGGATTGCTTCAGCGTGGGATGAGGTAAAAACTACTACCATTCATAACTCATGGAAAATTTTATTTCGCTTAGATGGACCCCCTAAAAACGTACCAGCAGAGGAGAATGTGAACGCATCAGTTGAACTAGCTACCTGTTGAAAATCAAATCATCAGCAAAGACATTCGTGATTGGTGCAATGAAGATGTCAAGATGAAGATTTCCGAGGAAGAAATAATCGATATGGTTAACAGTGCTAAAACAGTAAAGAAGTTCATGATACGGACGAGATAACTCCAAAAGTATCACGTTATGATGGGCTGAAATTGATTGACGCCGCTCTCGCTTCCGTAGAGCAACAAGAAGAGTGTAGACCACATGACATACTCTATTTTCAGTGTTGGGATCCCATTGCATTATCTTAGAGAGGATAGAGCTTAACTCAGGAAACAATTAAAATCTTTTTAATAAATAATGTGATTACTTTTTTGAATATCGTTGTATTGGCCCCGTAATATCTAATGTATAAAATTGTTGTAGACAGGTGACC
>WYDF02069653.1:0-11487 GCA_009867245.2 Adranes taylori
GCCAGTGGCCCCGGGCCAAGGCGGGGGTGCCCCTGGCGTGGGGGATGGCGGGGGGCGGGGGGGCAGTGGCTAAAAGAACATTTGCCGATGCCGCTAGTGTACAATAAGTTTTAGGAATCATCAAATTTAAATAATGCTCCACTCCAATAATGTATTCTAAAATTATAGAAAAATGTGTTTCTGTAGAAACCGCGCCTTTATATTCAATTATATTTATGTTATGCCAAGTGGGGAAGCTTAAAATTTATATTATTTCAAATTTTATTAGAGCATTTAATTAAAATCCTCTTTTCAGGTTCTGCTATTGGGCCATAAAATGAATGCTGAAGAAGCATTAAAATTTCATTTAATTTCGGAAATCATACCTAAGCAAAATATAGATCAGTTTATTGAGAACTTGGTTAAAAAAATACGGACTTTACCAGTGAAAAGCCTTATTGTTAATAAGAAACTCATAATTGATGGGTTAAAAGAAATCTTATTATCAACTAACGAAAGAGAATCAGACCAATTACTCGCCTGTCAGCATTCAGAGGATTTCTTTCAAGGAATAATGAATTTTCTTAGCAGACAAAGAAAGAGTAAATTATAAGTAGTAATATTCATTATAAATTTATACTTATAAATTTATATTAATAATAAATTAATAACTTTCTTTAAATAAAAAACCAATGACTAGCCAGTATTCTCTTATCAACTTTTAGGTCACCTAGCAATTAGTTTTTTGACGTATATCTTCGATCATTTTTTCATAACGGCTAAAATTAGAATTTTAAATTAGCAAACAATATCAACTTTGATATGCCTCTTCATTTAATGTCCAACATACTTCCCAATCTCCTAACCGTATTCGTTTCCGTCCTTATATTTATTTACTTTATTTATTTGTTCTATAATATATACAGTACATCCAAGGTACTAAAGATTATATAATACATTGACTTAAGGACTAAAGTGTATATTGTTGAACACGAAAGTCAAAAGTGATTCCAGTTACTGCTCAAAATTCCCAATTATATACAGGATTGTTGCAAAAGTTCTCTTGTAACTTTCTTTTGAATTCATTACTATTGGTAATGTTAAAGATTGCTAATATAAGATTATAATATTTTGTGCCAGTGCCCGGAAGTCTTATCTGTGCAATAGTCAGTCGTTGAAATGGTATATGTAGTTCTTCTTTTCGCCTTGTATTGTGTGCATTAATCGATTCTTGAGTTGTGCCTGTTTCGTTTTGTGTTTGGCAAACCATTTGATGTATATAGATGCGATACATTGTTATAATATTCTCAGATATGAAAATGGGCTTACATGAGTGGCGTGGTGTTATATTGTAAATTATTCAAATAATTTTCTTTTGTAGGATAAATATTCTATTGGCTGCTTAGTATCTTGTACCGATGATACCGTAGTTTAGTAATTTATAAACTAAACCGTAGTACATTATTTTTAGTATTGTGGTTGATATAATTTTACGGAATAGGTCCCTTTAATTTTACGATACCATAACCCGCTAAGTTTTTTGCTTAATGTATCAACTCGAATTTGCCATATTAATTTTTGGACCAATCGAACACTTAACAATTTGGGTGATGTTTTCCCGCACGTGTCTGATTAAGACTTTTGTTGATGGTCATGCTTTTTGTGTAGAATTGTATCATAAAGTCCGTTTTGGTTATACCAGTTGACCACACATTCTAATACTTGACTGCTCCTTGCTAGCAATTCTGCTTCTGTACTCGCGTTTACTAATATGCTGGTATCATCCGCACACATTACAGTAATTGCGGTATCTATTTCTCCTGGAAGATCATTTACTATAAAGTAGAGGACTTTATAGTTGTGAATATTTAGTTGTCCTCTAAATATTTATATGGTCTGGTGAACATACATCTTTAAACATTTTGGATAACTGGGGCTGCAGTGCAATAGTTCTACATCTCAGCCTGATCATAATTTTTTGGTATTGTTATAATTTTTTTAGACTTTTGATGGGTTTGGATATATTCCATATTCGACAGATTTATTGATTGCTTGACATGTTTTGCTTAGGTTTGTTCAATTATTTTATTGTTGTATGCTTTCTTGGCGATTTTGACTTTCTGTGATCCTTTTTAAGTATTTTCAACTTAGTGTTTATGGTTTCATTGTTCTTACTATTACTCATTTTAGCTAATAATCTCAGATTTTGAGATTCCCTTTTCAGTTCTTGTTAAATCCAATACCTTTTATCTTTACATGTATGTTTTCTTTGGAAAGCATTCTAGAAATGTGTTTCTAACTACCGCATAAAATTATTTCAAGTTCGTGCTCTTTTTTGAAATACCCTGTATATTTATATTTAATTATTTAGAATACCTAAATTTGTTCCTTTATTGATTTTCCTGACCGTTCTGTTCGGATTTTTTTCTCATTTTCTTCTTCTGGCGTTCTATAAAAAATTGTACCTGGTTTCGGTAATGCCTTCTTCTCAGTTTTTTGGATTCTGCAGTTCATTTATTATGGTGGGAACTGCACCAACCTTGTGTAATGAGGTTTTATTGGTATACTTTGTTTCTATCTTCTCACATATGAAATCATTACGATTAAATTTGTTGTTCAGATGATTTATTAGTTGTTCTCTTGTTAACTTGTTGCCAACTCCTCTCATACATATCCAGGCTCTTTTTTGTATCGTACCACTTGATATCTTTTATATAAATGGATTGAATTAAATTAAATTATCTTTGTATTTACAAAAGTAAAGACTCATTTATTATTTTTAGATATATTAAAAGTAAACTTCCTACAATATATAATATACATCTCATTCTATTTAAAAGAGTCTGAACGTACTAAGTTCATATAGGGCTAAACATCGATTGGAAAATTCTGTATAGGGCTAAACATCGATGAAATGATCACATTTACTCTTTATACGAAGAATTAATACAGTAAACTCCAGATTATCCCCCCGGATTACCCGCACGCCCCGCATAAAGAAATAAATACCTCAATAAAACTACCTATAAAGTTGGGTTTAACCTAAAGACAGTGTATTGCTCTTTTGTTCTGGTCACGCACGCTACATCTGATTGCACTATCCCTTCCTCTCTCTATCGCCCGTTGCCAATTCCAATAAGCATGCTTATTGACCGGTCGTGTTTTACGTTTATAGTATTTGTCAGTGCCATGCCAAAATTATTAAAAAACGAAAGAAAATCGTAATAACGATTACGAAAAAACTGGAGACGATTAATAAAATAGAACTCAAGGAAGCAAATGTATTTAGAGCCCGGCAGTGGTGAAACCAGTGCGGAACATTTTGCAACAAAAAAACAAACTAGTGAAATCTGCTGCAATGGTAGAGAATGCTTCAGGATTGAAAAAAACGAAAAACAATGAAGAACTCTACCTACGACGAATTCCTGCATCAGCTGAGGTGTGAAGGGGAGGGGGGTACCTCCGTGTCTGGCCTTTTCATCACGGCTAAAGCAAAAAAAAATTATTTGTTAGGCCTGCAAGGAATTTTGATAAGTCATCTGGTTGGTTAACCCGTTTTAAGTAACATCATGGAATTCTACAGAGTGGACTTCGCGGAGAAAAGCTAAGTGACGACCAACAAGCAGCTGATGGTTTTCAACGTGAATTTGAAGAGTTTGTATTGAATGAAGAAGTGTCACTCGAGCATATATACAAAAGGCTCTTTTGGAAATGTCTTTCCACTCGCACATTGGTATTCGAGAGTAAACGTCAAGCTGCGGGACACAAGAGCAGCAAGGAGAGAATAACAATCATGTCATGCAGCAACGCAACGGATGGTGATATAAACTTAAGACTTGTCATTGGAAAGACTAAGAAATCAAAGTCATTTAGGTACAAGAGCAGAAAACTTACCAGTTAATGATTTCAAGGGAAAGAAAGGATGGATGAACCAACATATATTTCAAGAGTGGTTCAAAAGATTTTTGTGCCTCAAGATTTATATGACAAGATGTTTGTGAAAAGATTTTTGTGTAAAAGATTTCAAGTGCGTAAACATCTTGAATCAAAAAAGTTGCCAAAAAAGCTGTGTTGTTGATTGACAACACTCCCTCTCACCCAGCTACAAGTGTGCTTAAATCCTCTGAAGAACAAATGTTTACAAGGTTTCTGCCTCCAAATTTTAGTGCGCTAGTGCAGCCCATGAATCAGAGTGTCATTGCAACCATGAAGAGAACTTACAGAACCAAGTTGATAATGTAGAAAATTGAAGAAAACTGCGACCTGAAAAAGTAAAAAATCTTAAACATCTTCTACGACATTGCGTCTGCATGGGATTTAATCCAACCTTCAACGCTAGTAAAGTTTTACAGGAAACTCTAGCCGAATGTCGAATCAAATGATAACCTAAACATTTGTGAAAAAGAGTTTGAAGAACTCTTCTTCACTGAGAGTGGGAGTTTTTTCTACCTTTGTGGTCTCTCATATATGATTCGCAATTTTCGATGATTGCTTGCTTAATTAAACAACTATTATAATTAGTTTGAAGAACTGCCTACCGCTACATTGGTTGACTTCTTGAAGTCAGTTCCAGATGGAGTCAGTTCTAGATTGAAGTCAGTTCCAGATGGAGAGCATTTTGACGGAGAGAACATTACGAGTGGCTGAATTGAACGCTAGTGATCCGGAATACGCACGCTTGATGAACAAAGAAATCACAAACAAAGCAAGGGGAATGAACGAAGAGCAAAGTGAAAGGAAAAAAGATGAGCCCAATGCACAGGAGCCAATAACACACGAAGGGGCTTTGCAACATGTTTTATTTGTTGTACCTACAACGTTCTTCATACCTTGACTACGCTCTTTTTTGTTTATTGTATTTAGATTATAGCCAGTAAAATATTAGTATTTTTCTTCTCAGCCTGCATGCGCCCACTGCTGACATAGGCCTCCTTTAATTTGTCCCATTTTTCTCCATCCTACGCCATCTGATGACACTGCTTTCACGCTACGACCTTCATGTCTTCCTATACTATGTTTTCTGGGTCTGCAATGCAGCAAACGGTACGTGCATTTTTTAGGGTCGCATCTAGCTACGTACCTAGTTCCATTTGAGACTCACAATTCGAAGCATAACATCGCTAACTCTGGTTTAATTTCTGATTTCCTCGGTCTTCATGTTGTCCATCAAGCTGATACCCAACACTGCTCGCTCCATGGCCCGCTGTGTGACTCGCAGGCGGTTTGCACTCTGCTCAGTTAGGCAGCATGTTTCCATACCATATATTTTTACTCGTAAGATACACTTGTTGTAGACTTCCGTTTTTAAAACATTTGGGATTTCAGGATTTTTCCAAATGTACTCTAATTTCCCAATGCTGTCCAACTGAGCTGAATTCGACGAGATATCTCCGCTGTTTGGTTTTCGTTTCCAAGTCTTATTTGGTGTCCGAGATATACACATTTATCCACGTTCTCAATGAGTTTTCAGTCTAGTTGTAGATGAATACAGATCTTGATACCTGTACCATGGGTTTAATTCTTGTACCATGGTTTTGAGTTTATCGACGTTCAACTTATTAGGATGATGTCGTCCGCGAAAAGTAGGTTGTTGAGGAATTTTCCAGCAATGTTTACGCCTTTTCCATCCCAATTTATCTGTTTAAATACATCTTCCAGGACTAGAGTGAATAATTGGGCGAATAACTTACGAGTGAATAATATAGTATTTTTACTGTACTGTAAATATTTTCACGGTTTATATTATGTTTTAGTAATGCAGTTAAGTTTTTAAGCTGGAATATTTTTGTTTGCCCCCTAGTTTCAGCCATTTTGCGGATACTCCGCGATTTTCGCTATCCGCGGCAGTGTTGCCACCCAAGTTCACGGATAATCTGGAGTTTACTGTATAAGTTTACATCAAACTAACCCCTTTATTGTAGTAGTAATAAAATACGGTGTATTTTAGTAAATATTTTTCAAGCGAGAATATTTGGATGTACAGTTTTTTAATACGCTAAAAGTATATATAATATATAAAAATAACTATAAATAATATAAACTTATTTCAGATATACATGCAACAATTTGTTTCCTCTTATATCTACTTGGTATTCTTTAGATTTTATGTATTAGATTTAGATTCTCGGCGAAGATCTTTTTGAAGACTTATTAGAGATGAGTTGAATTTAATAATATTTTTCAACACAATCTTGTCAGTAATTACCTGCAAAAAAAACGTTATTTTAATAAGATCGTTATTTGATAAGATCGTTATTTTAAATGGCAGAGATAGATATCGAATAATGTCAAATTGTCAACACAAACTCTTAAACAACTCAAATGAACCAATAAACAGCAACTTATAATTTTATTTACCGCATTTTTTCAGTTTGATCGTGTATAACGACCCCTTTTCTTTAAAAAAATTAGGTTCAAAAATGAGACGCGTCGTTGTACATGGGTAGTACAAAATATTTTTTATTTGGGACCTAAGTCCTAAGAACGGTTTTTTTTTTTGGCTCTCTTCCTTGTTTTTCTTTATTTTCATTGAGTAAAAAAGCCACTAAAGCTCATAACGTACCTATATTCGAATTCTCTTCGGTACACGGTTTTTTTTTTTGGGTGTTGAATGAATTTTTCGGGTTTTAGTTAGATTGACGGCCATTTTGGTATTGCCGAATCTGACTAACCAATGTTCACATTCTAAACCGAAAGTTGACAATCGGTGTTTTTAGCAAACTTTATTATGGCTGTTTTGTATTTTGGCTGCATATGCCTCTATCTTTTGTTTCTCTGAAGTTGTTCTCTCAAGTTTGAAGCTTATTACAATGAATATTTTTGTTGATTTTGTTTTTTGTTTTCAATGAATATTTTTTTTGTTTTTTTAAAATTTTTGAGCCATAATTTTTGTCTGCAAATAGTTTCAAAAATATAAGAGGTATTTATACATAGGAGGGGGGTTATTATACACGAAAAAATAAGATAGGTAATAATAATATAGATTATTATATAGATATGAAAACTTCTTAAGTATTGAAAACTTAAGAAGTCTGCTTGATTATAACTTCTTTCACGCTTCTTCTTTCAAAGGGAGAAAAGCGAGTCCAATGCTTTCGCATTTGGGCCAGGGGGACTGTCAAAACGTACTTTTCAATGAAAATCTCTATTTTGAAATCGTATTTCGCAAAGTGCTTTATATTTCATGTGCCTATAGTTAGTCTTATTCAACACACAATTATTTTTAATATTGATGGTGAAGCCGTTATAATTCTATTGTATTGCCGTTCACAGGCAATTCCCATTCCAGTCTAGTACTGCCATTCACATTTAATATATTTATTAAAAGGAATCTTCCACCTAAAAATGGTGAAGTCTCGCCACGAAAACATGTCTTCACTCTTACTCATCTCTTACTTCACTCTTCACTGCCTTCATTCTTGTTTTTACAATTTTTAACTTTAGTTATGGTATGGATTCGTTATCTTTCGAATAAACAAAATTTGAAGCAAATGTATGTAGTAATTTTTGAGAAACTAAGAAAAAAAGTACTTTTTGCAAGAATAGTCTGTTCCTTTGATATGCAAAATTCCCCGTTAATACAATAGTTTTTCTCTTTCTATCTTATTGTATTAGGATCGAAAGTATTTCATTCAGAATCATCAATGTTGCAATTTAGTAATGATATCTGATATCGGAATGCTTTTGGTTTAGGCTTTCGACATGTTGATTTAACATGTATAAGTAAATATTATATTAGTTGGTGATTTATTAGAGGAGTAAAGAAATATATTGTTCTAATATTTGCAAGGTAAGAAAAAATTAATTATGTAAATTATGTTTATTAATTATCATGTTTATTAAAACTGATGTACGTGATATAAACTTCAGCAGCAACTTAGCGTAACTAGGCATTGGGATTTGGGCAGTGCCAAGGGCGCAAAATTTCAAGGACACCAGAAATCCTAAATATTCGACTGGAAACGAAGCCAACAAAATGTTACCAAACATGATATAGTTTATTAGAAGGAAACTAAATAAGTAAATAAGTTTTGTACATGGAGTGTGTGTATTAACGCACGCTCCAAAGCTGTTGGGTATTGTGCTTCTTGCAGTACTATTTGTTACTCAATGCTCTCAGTTGTTCGCCGTATTTCGCCAAATACAAAGTCAATATACACAAGTTAACGTTTCTCTTTCGTGTTCTGCGTTGTGTCAATTCTTCGTATTATCGTATTCATCATTCAACATCTTTTTACTTGCCATCAGAGGTAAAATTCAAAACCATATACTAATAAAGAAAGTTATAAAGATCATTTAATAGGTATATTAATACATAAAGTACGTTGTCCCTAATGAACAAGAAAAAAAGTGCACATCAATTCCGTCTACAAAGACATAAGAATGAAGAACAGCAAAAAGATGGAGCTAAATTGCTGGTTAAATGCCCCGAAGAAAGATCTTCCAGTTCCTTCAAATTATAAAGAAGGAATTTGAGGAAATGACAAAGTAGAAAATCAAGAGCAGGAGAATGAAGAAGTTATCTCTATTAGTACAACACGGCCCTGACCACGTTCTATTAAATAAATATCCGATAACTAATGGACAAAGTTTCAATAACCCGTGGAAAGTTAAATAAGAAGGACTAGAACGAACTTGGTTATTTTATTGCAAAGACAAGGACGCGCTATATTGTTTTCCCTGTCTTTTATTTTCACGTTCGACTGCTAAAACTTCGGGTTCCTTCTGCAATTTCGATGGGTTCACAGATTGGAAACATCTAAATCCATTAATAGAATTTCATGAAAATTCAGGCCAACATATAAGCACTTTACCAAATGGAATTTTTTTTCGAGATATCTTAAAAATGGTGGTTTAATCGATGACACAATTCAAAATAGTTTAAAAAATGAAGTATAAGTCGGAACATGTTTTAAAAATGGTGCTGAACTGTATAATTTTTTGCGCTGAAAATAATTTATCTCTACGTGGTCACAGTGGTGACTTTAATAAAGATGATTGTGGAATATTTTAAACCTGATTAAATTCGTAAGTCAGTATGATGATAAGATGAGAAATGTTATTGATTGGCACGTAAAAAATAGAGTTAATTACTTATCACCTAAAATTCTCACGAACTTTATCACGAATTTACGAACATTACTTATCACGAATTTATTGAATTATTTTCTGCAGAGGTACGAAGAATTATTAGACAAGAAATTCAGACAGCTAAATATTTCTCTATAATATTTGATAGTACTCCAGATATCTCATATAAAGATCAGCCATCAGAGATAATTAGGTATGTAAAATTTAGATAATAAGTACTCCATTGATGGTCGTTTTGTCAGTTTTATTACTACCACTGTAAAAATAGGTGAAGGCTTTGCAAAAGAAATTAAAGCATAATTAATTGCAGACGGTTTATCAATTGAAAATATCCGTGGTCAAGGCTTCGATAATGGTAGCAATATGGCAGTAAAATATTAAGCAGTGCAGGCGATATTTTAAAAGAAAATCCTCTATCTCGGTATATCCCCTGTTGTGCCAATACTATAAATTTAGTTGGAGTGTATGCTGCCAGCGTAAGTTTAGATGTGATATTGTTTTGGAACTATACAATCTCTATATAATTTTTTCTCATCATCAAGTCATTGGCGAAAAATTGCATCGATTAGTAGAATAAGCCTTAAAATGGCTCCTAACATTAGGTGGTGTTCGAAATATAACACCAATAGTACAGTAAAAAAAATGTATATCAATTATTTCAATTTTAAATTAAATAAAAAATGATCAACCACTTGGAGATGCATTATATCTTTCCAAATCACTATATAAATCTTTAAATTCATAACAGTTTGTTGCTTTTTTAAATGTATGGCATTTGATTTTGGAACGGATAAACAATGTTAATTTATCTCTACAAAAAAAGGATCAAAATGTTTTCAGATATCGGTACTCATACAAGGGCTTCTAGACTACTTTGAACATTTAAAAAGTTCAGATATTGATAAAGTTTTCGACAACATAAAAGAAATTTGTAATAATATGAAGATAGAAGCACATGAAGAAAAGAGATTACGAAAAGAAAAAAAAAATGCCAGGTGAATATGGTGATGACGAAGGACAAAATTTTGATACTATCAAAATGACTTATCTTGAAATACTTTACTTCAACATATTGCAGCTAACTGATCGATTTGAAAGATTAAAAAAAATTGCGGAAGACTAATTTTTTAACAGCTGGGGCATTAACGGAAATGGCGGACGAACAATTAGAAAAAAAGTTTAGTTTCTATGTAACAATACTCGCATATTACTGAAGTCAATTGAAAATTGAAATAAAATGTTTTAAACACCAACTACCTGCAATATTGGAGGATTCAAATATTTGTGAGGTATACCACTTACATTTATTAAATATAATGGTAAAATGGGAATTAAAAGGAACATACCCGAATATAGAAAAAAGTTTACGTTAATTTCTTACAATGCCGATAACAGTGGCTTCAGGCGAAAGAAGTTTTAGCAAATCAAAAATAATAAAAATTATTTAAGATCCACATCTGGGTAAGATCGTACGTCTTCACTAACACTTCTTTCAATTGAACGAGAGTTAACAAAAACTATAGACTTTGAAGATATTATTGAAACATTTGCTGCTGGTAAAGCACGAAAAGTTAGATTTAAGTAAATATTGTTACTGTAGTTACCATTTGTACAAATTTTATTCTACAAATAAAACGTATAAAATTGACATGATTTTTTTTCATTTGTTCTTATTCATAATCATATTTATTACTTCTTATTATTAAAAAATTAATGTCAGCATTTTGGTTATTTTTGCAAAGCAAGACAAGGGTGCCAGATCAAATATTTGCCAAGTTTACTTCCTCGATTACCTAGTTAAACCGAGAATATTAAAAACCCAAATATAATTAGATATGTTTTTTGTTCTAAAATTAATAATTAAGGCGACTGAGTATGCATTTTACCTCTTTCGTAATTTAAATGAAAATTTCTAATTTGGATCAAAGTTAGCTTTGACCAATTGGTTTTGATTAAGATTTATGTCATTATGACAGTGAATTTTATAGTCAAAATTTCGTCAATAAAAATTCGTGGACGTGATCGCCAGCCCATCTTTCATATACTGGCAGTCCTACGTTTTGTTACATCTCGCCTAAAACAAGAGTTGAACCTTTTAGTTTTGACTGTCACCTTTTACAAGCCACCTTTTAAGTCGTCCACCTTTTAAGACCTTTTAAGTCATTAATTCAATTAGCACAAAAGTGTTTAGGGTAAACTAAACTTCATTAGTCTAACCCATGAATCCCCAGGTCCCCATATTTGCTTCGCTGTCCGCTTTGCCGCGGCCTGTGGCCGCTCTTGAATTACTTTTTCCCCGTATTTGCCTACGGCGCCAACAGCTGCGCTCTATATCACTTGAGCATTACTTTCATTCGACGCATAATACAATATACTATATGCGAGCGAAATTTCAGTCTTCTAATTTTAAAACTGAAT
>WYDF02069664.1:0-11487 GCA_009867245.2 Adranes taylori
TTTGATTACATTTATTGCATTTTGCTTTGTCCTTATTAGTGGAATCAATTGTAAAATAAAATCTCCAATTTCTTTCTAACGACATTCTTTTCTTTACTAACCCTTTAATTTTAATATTTAAAATTTTATTTCAGTGAAATAATAACTTGGCTATAACTTGGCTAAGTGAAATGAGAACGGGAAATCCCGGGAGAGAAACCCTAGGTAACCCATCAATCAATGAAAAATCGAGAAGGGTTTTACAATGTTCTTTCTTAAGAAAATGACAGCTCCCTCGACAAGATTAAGAATATACCGTATGGAGAATTTGAAAGATGATGAAATACTCTTCATTTTTTATTTGAATAAAAATTGTGAAATGTCACATTCAGTAAAATTTTAATTTAAGAAAAGTTTAAGTTTAGGGTCCATAGATATTGGAAAAAAAAGAAAAATTGAAAAGTTTTTGAGAAAAATTGGAAAAAGGTAATTCTTCAGGGTCCATCTTGTTCCTTTTTCTCGCCTTTATGCAAACATACAAATCCATATATTGGATTGTTAGATAGAGCTTGAATACGGCTATGATACTCATTGTATCGAAATAATATTTAAAAGGTGAAAATAGGGTAAAACTGGAAAATAAACCCTTTCCATGGCTTGGATTGACAATTTATTCGATTATATCGAAAGTTGTGGAATTAATGCACGGGGACACAGGAGAAAAGCTTATTTCTGAAAAGTGGCGAACGAAAATTGTACGACTTTTTTTGAGTATTGAATTTTTCAGACTTTTTGAAATTTTCATTTTCATTACTCTTAAACGAGTGAAGATAGCACCCTGAAATTTGGATATGATATAAAAGTCACTTTTTTCTACCGTTTATATGTAAATACAGTTTTTTACACTACTTTCCAAACAAAGCAGGTCACTAGATATGTTTGTGCACAATTAATAATGCAATTGACGTGGAAAGTATAACTGATGGTCACATTTTGCAAACATTCTATGGCACAGTATTAGTTTTCGACAAAACCCTTAGCATACAGAACTTCTAAAGGTTCTAGGCTCAAAATTGTGAAAGGTTAAAAAGCTTGTTTTACGCATACTTTCAAAAAATCTTTCCTTTTGCTAATATTTATATAATTTAAACATGGAAAGCATCGTTCTACGCGTTTTTATAAAGAGTAAAATTTGTCCTATTTTTTAATCCTTCAGTAGAGTCTTGGCATAAAAATCTTAATTTGGGGTCTCAATTGGAGTCGTTTTGGAATGGAAATTCTGTCTGAAAGTGGCCGAGTTTTTATCGGCTGAGGACCAAAAACTCGATCGATTTATAGCAATTTGTGATTACTATTCTATTTTTTAACATTGCAAAAAAATATTTTAAATTATCTATACCAATACTTTCTTCTCCGCTTGACTGAAGCCAAATTAAAAAATATTAATGATTAATAAGTAAATAGGTATAGCAAATAAGTTCTGCTAATAACAATGTGTCGGTGGATAAGTTGTCGGTACCTTTCCGAACGTAATATCCGAGCGGAGTTGATGGTTTGAGAAAATCCATAAAGGTAAAAATATTTTACATATTGAGCATGAGCTCAATTGAGTATCTGCCAATGATCATTATGTCGAGTACCTGTTGCCTGCGGAGGTACTTAAAACGATGGTGCTTATATTTCAGATTTAGGTTATTAAATAAAATCGTTTTATTTAAGATTAGTTCGTATCAATCGACTATACGGAAAACATAGTTGTTGATTCAAAAAGCGGAAAGCCAATGATGTTTTATTTAGGTTATATTTCACCAAAGATTTATCAAACTGGTGACATCTTTTGGACTTGTGTAAATCGAAAATGTGTTGGAATGGTGACAACCGATAAAAAAACTGCAAGTGTTGAGAAGTAAAGTACAATCCATATGTGTACCGGATGTTGCAAAAAACGAACTGGGAATAGCCTTGCTGAACGCCAAGAAAAAGTCCCGTGAAGAACTTTTACAAGTAACCCAAATATATTAGGTAGAAGTTAACCTATAGACAAGGATATTCACTTTGTAACCTAAATTTCCAGTTTTCCTTCGGTGAAACAACAGTTGTATAATACAAGACATACACCTTGGTATTAATAGTTTGCTTAAACAACGCAAAGATGTTGCCCTTCCAGAGAAATATAAATATTTCCTTTTATTTGACATTAAATCGGACAACAGCATACTAATATTTGCTGGCGAATGTGGGCGTATACTGGAGCATGGTAGAATCTTTTTTGGAGACGAAGCATTTAAGAGTTGTCCTTCCTTATTTGAAAAACTATACTTTGGTAGGGCAGAAAAAAAAACTTGCGTTGTGCTAGTTATTTACGCTCTATTCCCCAATAAAAATGAAGTGACTTACACGGAGTTTTTCACAATCTTATAAGAAAAAACACTTAATTCAGTACAGTGAAATTCCATGGTGATTTTGAGAACGCTGCAATAAATGGAATGCAGAAAGTTTTCCTAGATGTGAAAATCAAAGGATGAAACTTTCATTTCAACAAAGCCATTTGGCGAAATGAAATGCTCAAGAACTGGGACTTGCCATTGAATACAGAGTATTCAAAAGCATAAAAGAATGTGTGCCGCTTTACCACATTTACCTCCAGAGTGGACAGACGAAGAATGGTTTAAGGTTATGGAATTTTCACGAGAAAATGAAAAAGTAATCAAATTTATTGTTGTTGAAACCTGTTTAATCCAATAGAAGGTTGGCATAATAATCTAAACAGAACCGTTTGCAAAAGTCATCCTGATACATATGATAGAATAAAAAATTTTCAAGATGGCTCAAATTATTATAAGATTATCCTGCAAAAAGAAGATATACTCATG
The DNA here is from genome assembly GCA_009867245.2 of Adranes taylori. NCBI lineage: Eukaryota > Metazoa > Arthropoda > Insecta > Coleoptera > Staphylinidae > Adranes > Adranes taylori. Next base: position 2,853 of record WYDF02069664.1, read on the forward strand.
TCAACTCCCAAAAGGGCAAGGAAATATTGTGATTTGGATGCGATAATTAACAATATTCTTCAAGGATTTCTTTATAATCGTCGAAGTTTGGAGGATGCTTTCACAAAACTAACATACGTCGTTAAATACGAATAATATTAGGAAGATAATACAGGCCTGCAGTTTTTCGGTTGTATAATGTTTTTCAAGTTTTGATGATAGATTCCTATGTATGTTTGTGCCTAGTTTCTTTCACGTCAGAATTTTTTGCAAATTTCTGTTTGTCAAAATGTGTTATATATCGAAAAAAAACCCACAAATATAAGACGTACTGACAGATTTAAATACATAGCAAATGCGGCAATCTATCGGTTGCCGATCGGCAGATGGCAGCACTTTCGTCATTAAACGTGTTGTGCATCTCAGCTGGCTGTCAATGTTGACGCAACAGTTGGTACGTATCCTCCGCGATCAAAAGTGTTTGTGTCGGCGGATATACTCTAAAAAGTAAACATACAGTGTTTGAAATGGATTCAAGAGGACGTAAAAAGTCTGCAGATTCCTTTTGTTACATGTGTGGTGTGTTAATGGTGTCAAGACAAAAAAGACTTATAACATCGTTCGTGCGGCAAGTGGATCTCGCGTATGTCGGTGTAAAAGTAGGAGATCAAGACAAAACTTGGGCACCTCCTGTCTCTCATGGTTCAGATATAGCAGGCCAATGCAACCAGAACATTTACCTGAATTAGATGGGTCAGAAATTGTATCAAGTGAAGAAACCGAACATAACGAAGTGGAGTACGAACCTGGCAATTCTGCTCAACAACCATTTATACAAGCTAAACTGAACGATTGGATTCACGATTTAGATCTGACCAAAGAGGCTTCAGAAGTGCTTGCTTCATGGCTTAAAGATAAGAATTTGATCGCGCAGTCGTTTTCCTGGTTCAGGTACAGAGGAAAAGATTTTATTCCATATTTTTCGGAAAAGGGAGGCTTAGTATTCTGGAATGATATGTTTGGACTGTTTAAGACATTCAACATTCTGTACGAAAGCACTGATTGGAGACTATTTATCGATTCATCGAAACACAGTCTTAAAGTTGTCCTGCTTCACAACGGAAACTGGTATGCGTCATTACCCATATGGCATTCTGTACACTTACAAGAACAGTATGACAATTACAATTTGTTCTCAAGAAAATGAAGTACGACAATTATAAGTGGATCATGTGTGGTGATCTCAAATTAATATCGATGATCCTTGGACATCAAGGCCGGTACACAGAGTTTCCTTGTTTTTTATGTGAGTGGGATAGTAGAGACAGGGAAAATCAGTGGAGACAGAAAGATTGGCCACAACGAGCGTCACTGGAACCTAGAGTAAAAAATGTGCTTAAAAAATGTGCGTAAAAAATGTGCTATAAAAGCTTAAAAAAACTTCAAAATAAAAATACTTTTCTCCTATCCCCATCCTATCTTGGGAGAAGGTAAGGCCATGTCACCCCTTTCTTATCAAACTCTTTATATTCGTCCTTCATCGCATGCTCTCTTCAGTACCCCCCATTCCCCTTTCCTTCTTCTCCTCTGTACATTCCCCCATGCCATTGCAACCTACATGCCATTGTCCTTCTTACCACCGCAAATTCTTTTTAATTACTCATCGTTCCCATACTCTCCTCTTTTAACCCTCTTTCCTCATTACTCCTTCCCATCCCTAGCATTCCCTTCTCCCTAACATGACTACACATCTTTCTATTTTACCTTTATCTCCATCCCCAAATAGTAACCCAAGTTCCAAATACCTCTCATCGAGCCGACAAAAGTTCTCCTTCTACCTCTTTTGAAAAAGAAATGGAAGTTGCAGAAAAGAAGTTGCAGTCTGGGTCGCGTTTAAAGACGTTGTAACGAAGTTTCTGGGCAGCAAGAAGATTTCCGAATTTGAAGTCTATCGTCAAGAGTATGCTGCAGAAATACCAAAATTTAGACTGTTCCATGAGTTTGAAGGTTCATTTCCTACATTCACATTTGAAACAATTTCCTGAGAATTTGGGTGTTCTTAGTGAAGAGATGGGTAAGAGATTCCATGAGACATCAAATAAATGGAAAAAAGTTACCAAGGAAGATGGAGTACTACAATGATGGCGGACTATTGCTGGATGTTGCACGGAGATGATCCCAGAAGAGGATATGCACGGAAAAGTCTGAAATGTAGCATGCCTGGTCCAAAGAGACGTCGACACAACGACTGAAATCCTGAGTTTTTATTTTCTATATTCTACTATATTATGTCTATTATAAGCCGCAAAATAATAATTTTTATATGAAAGAAACTTATTTCACTCTATCTTTAAGTCTCATATTTGTGATATTTTTCGACATATACTACATTTGGCAAATTGCGATTTGCAAAAAATTCTGACGTAATGGAAAGAAACTCATTTTCGGGTTCAGCGCACCAAGATACATTGGAAACAATCATCATAAGTTAAAAAATAGAACCATTGCAGACTAGTGTAACGTATGTGGTTTATTTGTTATAATATTTAATAAGGTAGTAAAATGTTTAATAAATTTGTATAATGTTGTTTTTATTTTAATAATATATTAAAAATTTTTACTTTTTACATTGCAAGTCCTAAACCTGGATGAAGCGTGAAGGAAGGTGGCTTTTATGACTTTATTGCTCTCAGTTGACGAATGCAGAATTAATAATTCCCTACGAGTAGGCTAAAAAGGTACAGATGACGAAACAAGAAATTTTGGGTCAATGGCGTATCAGAAATTGACGAAACGGGAACAAATCAGCTGTAATTGTGATTGATATAAAGTTTCGGAAGTTCGCAATTTAAACTGTTTCAAAAATTCTAAACACAAAGTAATCAGTTAACCATTACCGATAAAAGATTTAAATAAAATTTGATAGTTAGCTCTTTGTTTTTATTTCAAACATATTCTTCAAAAAAACTGATCAATGTTCTAGTGTTTTTAGTTTTATAACCTTTATGGCCATTCTCTCCAAAATAATTACTTAATTTATTTCTAAAGTTATTAATTTCAACGTGATTTTAAATCGGCGTGCAAGGCACATCTGTTCGTTTCTATGCTAATCGAATATTACTTAATCAACAATTAAATTAATTAAATAATTATTATTTATATTAAGCAATTTACATTAAGCAGTTCGTCTTCGAAATTGTGTAACAAATATGAGAGACTAACAAATTAGAAAAAATGCCGATGAACCGCGGGTGAATGGCCATTTCTGCTATAAGGTAATTAAGCTTTATCAACACCCTTATATTTCAGAACGTCATTATATGTGCGTAACTGAATACACACTAACTCTGTATCTGAACCAATTACATCGGATAAATATTATTTTTATTAAATCTCCTATATATGCTTAAACTCGGTTGATCGAAATATGCAAGGTGTTTTGCGTTATGTTGCATTAATTCCTATATTAGATCTAATTTTAACGATCTGTCTCTACAAGATTATTAGCCAAATGAGTACTTCCCTACTTATTGTAGAGAAATCAGTTTTTTATGGTATTAGCGTGTATTCAAAGCAGCTAAGTGCACAATTGAAAATAAATGAAACGGACTATGGAGCCACGTCGTTACTAACACCACTGGTTTCTCTTTGTTCCTATAGCATTGTACCATTAAATTCAATACACATACAAGGTCTTTAAAAGCATAACATTAACGGTACAATGGCAAAATTGCCGGCTTTTTTAGGTGGCATACAGATCAAGTTATATGTATTTAGATGCATGTCGAATTTATGTAGCAAGCTCCACCTTCCGATATATGCGTATTACTGGCTGTTGCGAAATGACTCCTGAAAATGAATTCTTAACACATATAATGAAAATAATATCTTAAGATCGACTTTTAAAGGTACATTGCCAAAATTGCAGCCTGAATACAAATAAACTCTGAATACAAATATGCACGCACCATTTACACAAACTACATATTCATTCGCACTATCTAATAGTACAATGCTAAAAAATACACGTTTTATATGATCAGAAAGGAGAAAAAACAAAATCTGTAAGAATTTTGTTTTTTCTCCTTTCTCATTATAGTACATTGTTTCGACCTTAGAGGCCTAAACGCCTCTAAGGTCGAAACCCGTCCGATGATGATTAATCTATAACGAGACACGAACGCCAAGCGAGGACCCAGCTAGCGGTAGGCAATACATATCTTAGTCGCGCATATCTCGGCAATAAGCCTATTGATTATGACGATTGCGTAGACACATTATTCATAACCGAGCATTCGGGTCTCTGAACCTAGGCACCCAGTTGACGACAGGACAACCCACTGTGGCGGGTGGTGCTGTAAGCACGAGAGCTGAAATTTTGCAGTGATCTGTTGAGGCCTACCTCCACACCGTGCCGAAGGATCTTCATTTTTCATCATTACAAACAACATCAGTGAAATACATCTAATTATGAATAATTTAAACTTCGACCAACATAGTTTAAACTTATATAGAAGATTTAATAAAAATAATATTTATCCGATGTAATAGGTTCAGATACAGAGTTAATGTGTATTCAGTTACTCACATAAAATGACGTTCTGAAAAATAAGGGTTTTGATAAAGCGTCTTATTGCACAAATGGCCATCCACCCGCGGTTCATCGACATTTTTTCTAGTTTGTTAGTCTTTCATATTTGTTACACATTTTTCGAAGACGACCTGCTTAATCTAAATAATAATTAATTAATGTAGTTGTGTCATTAAATGACGATGCCCATCCATATGATTAATTAAACTAATTAAATGTTGAGCTCTAATTAAACTTTAAATTACTAATATATTTCTAATCTAACGTGATCAACACTAAATAGATTAATTTTTTCTATAGCTGCAGTTAAAAATTAAATGATTTCTGGAAAATGAAAAATGGGGTGATAAACCTCTTTTAAATTTTTTTTGTCAATTTTTATAATTTTGACCTAGCCAGTAGCTCTATTTATAACCTTTATATGAATAATAAAGCATTTTAATAAAACTTTCATTTATTCCTAACAACAAAATCGTTAACAAGGTCACAGGTAGGTGACAATTTGACGATAATTGTTATTAGGAATACATTACCATAGAAACACAACGGAGAGTTTTAAATTTTCATAGACTATAGATAATATCGATAGTTTCAAAAGTTTTCGCTAACTTGATAGTTAAGCTTTGTTTGAAGTTGTTGTTTGTGACTATAATAGAGCTTCTAATTTAAAGTATACCTATATTATACGTTGAAACATTTGTATTAATTCTCATGTTTACTTTCGCGTTTAATTAAAACTTTCTATAGAGTTTTTAATTGTGTTTTAAATTAATAAGTTTATTGAAGTTTGTAAGTATTAACGTAATTTTAAAGGAAACGTTAGACATTTAAATTAGTACATAAATTTCAAAAGTTCTATTATATATTGTTGATTTTATAATTGGTTATAGTCTTATTAATTTAGTTAGAAGTAAAAATTTACTTACGTTTTTCAGATGGTAATAAAAAAATCATCATATATGGGAAAAACTGTTTTAATACTATATTTCTACGAATGTAAAACCGTATCAATTTAATTTAAAATAAAAACATGTGTTGGTATTAAACATTGTTCGAAAGTCCACATTTTCCGGCAGCCTACGTCTGATCCGGCAGTAATATTTGAAATGTTTATTATATTTCTAATTATTATTTCGTCGGATACACCAATTTTACTTACTGAGGGACTCGTTTCGAAAGATCCGAACCATCATCTGAATACTCAGTCAGCCATCAGAGGACTCTGGGTTCAGTCGATGGTCCGGATGGATCGAAACGCGTCACTCGGTATGTGAAATCAGTGTATGTGGCAAAATAGTAATTAAGGAAACACGTAACAAAGTCAGTTGAAAAAAGAAATGTTTATTAAACATTTATGTTGGTACGAACAAAATTCACTAAATATGAGGTTGAAGGGTGGGCTGTATGTGAAAGAGAGGAGGTGGAAAGGGTGCAAGTGGGTTATCTGAAGAGAATAATAGGAGCTGAAAGATTGACACCGATTGAGAGAGTATTGCAAGAGTTTGATAGGTATAAATGCTGGGTGGCTGGGTTAAAAAAATTGTAAAATTTGAGAGGAGGATAGTGACAGATTAGTGAAGAGTGTATATTAGTGAAGAGTGTATATTTGACAGGAATGAATGAAGTGGTAAATGATATATGTAGGAATGATAAGTTTATTATCAGAAAAAAACCTATGAAAGAATAGTTTGATCCTTGTATAGATGGGAGGATATTATAAGGAATTGAAGAGGAATAACAAATGAAGTAGAAAAGAGAATGAAAAATCTAGAAAAGCAAAAAAGAGAAGAGATATTACGGAAAAGTAGGTATAATGATACGTATAAATGGTTAAGAGTGGAAGTAGGTATGCCTGAGTATTTAAGAGCTAAAGACAGAATGGTAGGAGAAGAGAATGATAATGAGGTTAAGATGTGGAACCGAAGAGAGTGGAAATAGGTATTGGATGGATGGGAGCAATGAAAACAGTTTCTGAAAGAATGTAAATGAATAAAATGGAATGACCAAGAGAGACAAGAAGCTGGGAATTGAAGAGTGTGTTTGGAATAGGAAGGCAAAGGGGTTGGAGTGATGAGAAAAATTTTAAGGGAAATATAGAAAAGAGGAGAATGAAGGAAATATTAAAAACCAATGATTCCCACCTACCTACTTCAACTTGTATTACTAATGGTAGTTTGGTTTGTTTTTTTTTTAGTGGTTTTGTTTGTAATTGTCTACAGTTAAAATAATGTAATTTTGTTATATAAAGGTTTATGTAATAGTAGTAGTGTATTTAATAAAGAATGGATAGTTAAAATGGACAGACGAATAAAGGGAAAGTAAGAAAACTGAAGAGGAATTCAGGAGAAGACCGTCCTTTCGGAGAATATTAGTACAATCAATGAATCAATCAATCAAGAAAACATTTTTTGACATAACTTATAACAAAACTTCTTACAACATTCTTACTTTCCCTAACAAATTTTACAAAAACAGAATTATAAAGAATTATACTAAAACAAAGAAACATAATCTCAAAATATCTCTTAGCTCCTACATTCGTCCGTAAGAAGGAATAAAGCATTTCCCCTTTACTTTGTTTTCCTTAATTCTTTTTAGTCTTATTTCTCTCCTCTGTATCTTTTCCATTATCCCTATATATTTTATTCCTCTATCCATACACACACTTACATTATCCCCTAAACACTTTTTTCTTTGCTCCAATTCATTCCCATACCCAATTCTCCCACATTTCGTCATCCCTTAAACATATCGTACAAATCTTATCCTACAAATCCATTCAATTCCTGTTTCCCTTTCTGCACTCCCGCATCTAATTCACGCAATCGTTCTTTTCATTTCATAGTTAAATCTTCTGACACATACTGTGGCATTCTCTCCACTTTTATTATACTAAAATACTTCCTATTTTATCTCCCATTCCTCGATCTTTTCATCTTTCTTGCACCTTAATATCATTCACACATTTTCACACACATCACACATTTTTTCCAACCATGTTTCCATCTTTCTTGCACTATAATATCATTCACATTTTCACAAGCATCGCACATTTTTTCCTACCATGTTTTCATACCCGTCCTATTTTGCATACATTTTCTTCCTCTTTCTTGCACATTCATTCAACCAGTTATCTCTTATTTCATCCTTCAAACTAATGAAATAAACCATTTTTAGCAATCTCTTATTTACATCTACCATCACCTTTCATATCTTACTAACTTCATTATGTTTTTATTCTAACATTTATACTTCCCACTTTCTTAAAATTCTCTCACTCAATGTTAACTTTTTTATTCCAATTATTCTCTTCCATACTTCACACATCACCCTTTCCATTTTCGCTCTTTCTTCTACATCCCATTCTTTCGCTCCATATAACAATATACTTTGCGAACAAACTTCCATTATTATAATTTTCATTCTCACTGAATTTTCAAATTTCATATCCCACACACATCTTAACCTCCACATTACTACTCTTACTTTTATAACTGCCAACCTTACATGGTCATTGCAATTCTAATTATAATTTATGGTAAAACCTAAATACATTGTCACAATTTCAATCACATTTCCTATCTCAAATATTTTTTTTCCATTCCTTCTACTTCCCTTCTTACACACCATCACTTTTGTTCTTTTCTACATTCACCTGTAAACCTCTTTTCTCCATATTCGCTATTTCTCAACACATTTTTCAAAGCAGACATGTAAATATTAATACTAAAATAATTGTTTTCTTGAGAAAAGAGGAATAAAAGGGAAAACAAAAAGGAATAGAATATAAGAGGAAAGAGGATAAGAAAAAATGGAAAATAATAATAAATAACTAAAGAGGGCCAAAATGCATAAGGAAGTCAGTGCAGAAGGTTCCTTTCCCTTCTTGTCCATAGTAGGGTAGATATAATTGTTTTAATGCTCTTAGCGTAAGTGTTTATTTCTATTCTTGTGATTATATTGTTTGGTTTACCAGTGTTGACCATCGACGTATAGTCTGGTTTACGAATGTTGACCATCGACGTATGAGGAAGAGGGTGAAACTATGAAGAGAAATTTAGAAAG
>WYDF02069675.1:0-24815 GCA_009867245.2 Adranes taylori
AAGAATCCCACACTATTGGTTGCATCGGGCATCCTTTGTCTATGAAGATTCTCCACTTCCTACGCAAAAAAAAAAAAAAAAAAAAAAAAAAAATTACATAACGTCTTTTATTGTTTTTTTGATTTTAAGACATTTTATATCCGTCTTACACAATAAATGCACAAGTGAAATTTAATTTATGGCAATACATTATTATTCAATCAATATTTTAATTATTAAAGCACTAAACGTTAAATATAATTTTCTACAACTTTTTCTTAGATCGTTTTACACGGAATAAATAGACTTGCAATTCTGTGTGGTACGTTATGTCTTATTTGGAAAACTACCAAGCAAAAAAACACTCACATCAATACGTTTCATCTGAATTTCAAATAGATAAATTATCTCCCTGTCCGTTTAGCCGACGATAATTTATATCAAATAAAAGTTCGTTTTTCCGCTTCGATAGTTCCTACGTTTGCTTCAAGATCATATAAAAGTTATAAGAATTTCAAATAGTCTCAAGCAACATCTAAACTTATGTGAGTCAAACTGGGAGATAATTGAAATCACTTTTTTATCGCAAAAAAGTTTCTTAAAAAGGTTAGATACGTGACTGGAAGTGTTTGCAGCAATTTTATTGTATATTTATAACGTAAAATTATTCGCATTATATTTCAATATGAAATGAGGTCAATAATCATTTTCAGATTAATCATCTTTAATCATCAATAATCATTTTCAGATTAATCATCTTCAATAACAACTTAAGTATGCATATTGGATATATATATATATATATATATATATATATAAATAATATATAATTTAAGATGAGGATGATGATTATGGAAGTGTCTGTGAAGAGTGAAGAATTTTATGGATGGATGAATGACAAAACAATTGTAGTAATAAGTGCTTAGAAAATAGAAGAAAGATGTATGAAAGAATTGGGTGGTCAATAAGTAGATGGGATGAAATAATAGTAGAAGGTGAAGAGGTAGTCAATGAAGTTGTCGGGAGGCTGTAAGCTGTGAAGAAGAAAGAGAGGAATGCAAGGATAAAAACGGGTAGGTTTAATAGTAGATATGAATAGGTAAGGGTGGTAGAAGGGATGGCAGAGTATTTAAGATCGGGAATGAGCATGAAAGATAAAAGGATGATTGCGAGGTTCAGGTGTGATAGTGAAGAGCGGGGGAAGAGGTACTGAATGAGAGAACAAGAGAGGATGTGTAGCTTATGTGGAATGGGCGAGGAGACTTGGATGCATAGGATGAGAGAGTGTGGAGAAATGGAATAGATGGAAGATGAAAGAGTGAAGGGTGAGAATTAGAGGTGATGTATGCGACAGGATAGGAGCGGAAGGAATATCAAGGAAATAGTGGTTAATGAAATGAAAGGAAAAGGGAGATAGGTGTAGGGAATAAATAAGAGTTACTAGAAAAGTGTGGAGGTTAAAGTTAATGCAAGGAGTAAAGTTTAGTAGAAAGAGATTATAGAAGGTGTAGGATGATGATAAAAAGTGAAGGGAGAGGAGTTCGGGCACATGAAAGGCAATGGTAGATAAGAGGAAACGGTGAAAGGAGGGTAATTAAAAGGGAAAAGAATGGATAAGAGGGAAATTCAAAATCCAAACATTTACCTCCGTAATTTTTCTAAGAACCCAAAGATTAGATAAGCCATGTTTCAATAAATACTTCTGAGCCAGAAAATGCTCATAAAATTCACGGGCGCCTCCACCAAAACTTTAACGACGCAAATTGAACTCTTGATTATATCATTCAATTATCTTAGAGGTATTAAGAAAAAAAAAGAATCCACCACTGATCGGATAACTGATCTATAAAAAAGAAGAAGGATCCGCGGATCCGTGGTGCTTAAGAATATTCAATCTTTTGAAACAGGCTTTAATGACAACCCCAATATGTTTTCAGAAGGTCAACTTACGATCGGAATAAACTCCAAGATATTTAACACAGGAAAAAATATGGACAGGAACATAACTAATAAAAAATGGTACATCTGGAACATTATGAGTTTTAGAAAAAATCACCATTGAAATTTTAATGGAAGATACTGATAAACCCAAAAAAAGATTGTTCGAGATAGCCAGGTCATCCGCATACATGAGGATGAAAGAATAATCTGTACAATATCTATGAAGATTATGTACGTAAATATAAAATAACAATGGACTAAGAACCGAACTCTGGGCTAAACCTTTTCAAGATATCCTTGAAGATGTCCTACAAAATTTCGAACTGCAAACATGTCGAAAACAATTAAAATTACAAATATGAAATTTGAGAGGTCAGCAATTTTACCACAAAATATAGAAATTAGTTTGAATTCTACAAGTTTTATATTTTTCCCATTTTTCTCAAAAAATATAAAACTTGTCGAATTATTAATTTTGATTTTTTCGGCTTAATGAATTATATTTTGTGGATTTGTTTCAATCTTCAATCTTTTCCATCGTTACAAATTTTTAAAATCACCAATTTTTCCATTTTTGTCGAAAAATATAAAACTTTCGAATAATAATTAATTTTTATTTTTCCGTCCAAATGAATCACATTTTATAGTTTCTTTTAAATTTCCATATTCACAAATTTTCAGAATCACTATTTTCCCCATTTTGTCGAATTATAATTAATTTTTATTTTGTTCAGCCAAATAACACTGTGGATATGTTTCAAATTTCCATCGTCACAATTTCCAGAATCACTATTTTTCCCATTTTTCTCCAAAAATATAAAACTTATCGAATTATAATAAATTTTTATTTTGACGTCCAAATGAATTATATTTAGTGGTTTTCTTTTAATACAGAAGTTCCAGAATACCAGAAGTTTACAAATTTTCGCAATCACTATTTTTCCCATTTTTCTCGAAAAATATAAAACTTAGTTTGAATTCTACAAGTTTTATATTTTTCTCAAAAAATATAAAACTTGTCGAATTATAATTAATTTTAATTTTTCCGTCTAAATGAATTACATTTTGTGGATTTGTTTCAAACTTCAATCTTCTCCATCGTTACAAATTTTCAGAATCACCTTTTTTCCCATCTTTGTCGAAAAATATAAAACTTTCGAATTATAATTAATTTTTAATTTTCCATCCAAATGAATCACATTTTATGATTTTTTTTAAGTTTCCATATTCACAAATTTTCAGAATCACTATTTATCCCATTTTGTCCGAAAACTATAAAACTTGTCGAATTATAATTAATTTTAATTTTATCATCCAAATAAATCACAGTTTGTGAATTTGTTTAAAATTTCCAGAATCACTATTTTTCCCATTTTCTCGGAAAATATAAAAATTGTCGAATTATAATAAATTTTTATTTTGTCGTCCAAATGAATTACATTTTGTGATTTTTTTTAAATACAGAAGTTACAGAATGCCAGAAGTTCACAATTTATCGGAATCACTATTTTTCTCGAAAAATATATAACTTTATCATCCAAATAAATCACAGTTTGTGAATTTGTTTCAAATTTCCAGAATCACTATTTTTCCCATTTTCTCGGAATATATAAAAATTGTCGAATTATAATTAATTTTTATTTTTTCGTAAAAATATATCACATCTCTTGGTGTTTATCAAATTTCCATCTTCACAAATTTTTAGAATCACCATTTCTCCCATTTCTCTCGATAAATATAAAATTTGTCGAATTATAATTAATTTTAATTTTTTCGTAAAAATGAATCACATCTTGTGGTTTTTATCAAATTTCCATCTTCATAAACTTTCATGATCACTATTTTTCATATTTCTCGAAAAACATAAAATTTGTCAAACTATAATTAATTATTATTTTTTATCGTTTCCATATTTTGAAACTTTTTTTTTGTAATGAAATAAATTACACTTTGTGAATTTGTTTCAAATTTCCATCTTTTCCATCTTCACAAATTTTCAGAATCACTATTTTTCTTGTCTTTAATATAATACTTGTCGTATTATAAGTATTTTTATTTTTTGACCAAATGAATCACATTTAGTGGTTTTTTTTTCAAATTATTCACAAATATTCACATTCTTCTCAAAATCGAATTATAATTAATATTTATTTTTTCGTACAAATGAATCATATTTTGTAGATTTATTTCAAATTTACATCTTTTCCATTTTCACAAATTTTCAGAATCACGGTTTTTCCCAGTTTTCTCGAAAAATATAAAACTCGTCCAATTAATTATAATTAAGTTTTATTTTTTCGTCCGAATGGATCGCATTTTGTGGATTTTTCCATATTTCCATCTTTAGAAATTTCCAGAATCACCCTTTTTCTCTAAAAATGTAAAACTTGTCGAATTATAATTATGTTTTAAAAATTTATGAAGATAAATTTGTGATAAAATAAGGATGAATTATAATTTGAGGAGTTCATATTTTTCAGAAGAAATGGTGATTTTAGAAAGTTGTGAAGATGAAAAAGCTGGAAGCCTGAAAAAAATTACAAAATATGATTCATTTGGACGAAAAAATCAAAAATGATTAAACTTCGACAAGTTTTATATGTATCGAGAAAAATGGGAAATGAGGATTCTGGAAATTTGGGACGATGGAAATTAAAAAAAAAAACCACCAAATGTGATTTATTTGGATGAAAAAATTTAAATTAATATAACTCAACAAGTTTTAAAGTTTCGAGAAAAATGGTGAATCTTGAAATTTTTGAAGATAGAAATTTGAAACAAATCCACAAAATGTGATTCATTTGGACGAAAAATTAAAAAGTAATTATAATTCGACAAGTTTTATATTGTGCGAGAAAAATGGTAGTTCTAGAAATTTGTGTAAATCGAAATTTGAAAAAAATCCACAAAATGTGATTTATTTTGAAGAAAAAATAAAAATTAATTATAAATCGACAAGTATTTTCGTGAAAAATGGGAAAAATAGTGATTTTGCAAGATCAATCTATTGTACTTTTTTTCTCCGCCCAAAACCTACTTAGAGAGGTTTTGAAAATGGTGATGGATTAGGCCGGTTGTTATTATTTCAAAGTAATTTTTAAAAGCTGAATATAGGGAAAAACTGGAAAATGTGCCATTTGCATGGCTTTGACCATGCAAATGGTCAAAGCCGATTATATGGAAAGTTATGGAGTAAATGTACGTTGAAAGCTTATTTTAGGACTTTTCAAAAAAGTGGTGAATAAAAATACCGTAAAATTTGAATATGTAGTAAAGGATACAACGCGCTATCGTTTATACGTAAATACAGTTTTGTGCTTGTTTTTCCCAGAAAAGCGGTCACTCAAAATGTTGGCCCGTTGGCTTTGTGCACTCTACATTAATATTGTAATTGACGTGGTACGTATAACAGATAACAGCATTTTCATACATCAAATGGTACAGTATTAGCCATAGACAATTCCCATATCATACAGAAACTTCTGAAGGGCTTGTGCTCAAAACTGTAAAGAATTGAATAACATTGTTCACCCCAATTCTCAAAAAATTTTACGTTTTGCTAATGTTTATATAATTTTAGCATGGAAAGCATCGTTTAACGCGTTTTTATAAAATATATAAATTGTTCTGTTTTTTAATCCTATGTAGTTTCCTGTAGAGCTTTGCCGTGGGGATGCTTAAATTCGGACCCTTTGGGCTCATTTTGGAATGGAATACACATGGACGAAACGGATGAGGATGAGGACGAAAAAATCTATTGATTTCTAGCAATTGGTGAATACTAAGCAAGTTTCTGAGTCTTTTACGTTATACATGTAAAATTATGTAAATTGATTGAAAATTCGAATTTTAATGTGCTTTTTCGATTACCATGATTTATGATGGTGGATCAAATTGCCTGGTTTCCTTAAAAATGACAAAATTTATGTACATTATATGAAATAAATAGACACTTTCAGAGACCAAAGCTATTAATTATATAATGTTTGAACCTTTAAAAGATCACTTCTAACATTCTCTCCTACGGTTTCTTAGTTATAAGAGAGTTTTAAGAGGTACTAGCAGCAATTTACCCTGACGGAAAATTTTTAATACTAATAAAATTTTAAATATTAAATAACTTATATAAAATGATTTGTAATTGATCTATAAATATATTATTATCGAAAGTTCTAGCGGCACTCTAAAATAATTCTGAAGAAAAGATACTCTGACAGAATTATAGAGTATGTATCATTAGCGTTTACATTTTTAAAATGAATTATTTCTTAAAAGTTAGTTAACAAGCTGATTCAAAATTGATATTAATAACAAGATAGGATTAATCTTATTCCTTTGATCTTAACGAATCATTCCGCACTTTGATATTGATGTGAAAAGCAGCAATAAATTTAAATAGATATTAAAATGTTTTGAAACTTTGGTTACGAATTTAGCCATTTAAAACGATCAATGCAATGTACTTATTATACAGGTCGATCGGAAATAAAAAAAAAAAAAAGTTAATATAAAAAAAATTGTCAATATTTTGAAACTATGGAACCAAAAAAACATGTAACATTCAATTTTTTAAAAGCGTTAATAGATTTTTGAGCACTAGTTAGTTTCCGCCGTGATTTCCACTTACACTCGTCTTGAGTCCTCTGGTTAGTTCACCTGTTTGATTCCTCTTACGCTCCTCGGATTTTAAATAATATTTGTGGCATTCCGTGTAGGCTCCCTGATGAACTTGTTTAACCCATTTCCTACAGTGATCCCCATTTGGGGATTCAATAATTTTTTTAGTATGGCAACCCTATTTTTATAAATGTCAAACATTTTAGAGGTTACCTGTATTTTAGATTGTCATCGATACGGGTGCACATCAATACATTTTATTAATATAATTTTACAAGTGCAATATTACTGTTAAAAGTGAAATTTTATTTTTAAGCAACGTCAAATTCTTTGTGTGAGCTTTAACAAGAATTATTTCAATTTATCTGTAGAAACAACTATTTTTATTTCATTTATGTGATGCAGTGACCTATTGTGAATGTAGTAAATACCAACAAGACTAATATAAATTTACAAACTATAATCAAAAGTACGGTCGGTTGCTCAGCTGAAATATGGAGAATACAATTATGTAAGTTTATGAGTTGGAAAGAATTCCAACATAATAAATCATTGATTTCTTTTTTGAATTAAATTAATTCAATGCTTCAAGTTCACTATTAACATTAAGAAAATAAGTTCTATTGTCTGCCTGAATCTAAGCAAATATTAAGTAAATCGTACTTGCTCCTAGATTTATAAATGTAGAGATGGTGTCCTTAATATTTATAGGAATAGATTAAATAAAAATCGAGTTGTGTTTTATTTTATTGTTAGTAATGCTCCTTCCCTGCAATTTCTTTTCAATAACTTAGTGATTTTATTGCCAAGCGAGTGAAATAATTCCGACCCCGGTTTGTATTGGCAAAGCGTATTAATCCTTTTGATTGTGTTTCTTCTGAGGGTTGACATTCTCAGCGAATAGTTACGTACCCAAAAAATAAACGTAAGCCTACAATTTGTATAAAAAATATTTGTTAATATATATTTCTTTACACTTAAAAGTGTATTTTCATATTTATTCTATATTTATAGTTATTTTTCGATAATAACTGAACGGAATAGTTTGCAGGGAAATTTAAGAGTAGAGAGTTCGAGCCCTCTAAGAGATAATTCTAATCTGAGGATGTTAAGCGGAAAGAGTCTAATTGGGATAAAGCCAAGTTTCCACCGAAATCAACTGCTATAGATATTAACAATTAAAGATTGTGTATGCCATCTACTGAATTATTTCTCATTTTCTCTTTGTCAGAATAAATGATTGAAAACTATCAATTTTAATGGTAATTGTTTTGTTTCAATTCTTTCATTTCATTATTTCGAGTAGTATTATTGCTTTTATAACTTTCCCAGACGACAATATTGATTTCTCCGTATGAGTTACGATATCCCATTATTCGTACGTATGACACACATGTCAGCGAGAATAATTTAAGAATTTTAATAGGAACAGATGCTGTTTTCTAATTAAATTTTACTAATTGCAGCGTAATTCCATTGAATGTAGACGCAAATATCTTTTCATTATTTTATTGCATATTGATGGTATAACAATATTTCATCATTATTAGTATTAAAAAAGTTTTGTACTTCCTTATTTAGTTTTATTTTTAACGACCGGTTTCCCTTTATCGCTTCATCAGATTCCACAGTTATAAAACAAACAAAGAATAAATGAATTAATATAATCATAAAAGCTGTTTTGAGATTAAATTAATAAATATACTATCAGTTTCTATAAATATAATAGTATAAATCTATTATTTTTAAATACAATAACAATTGTGAGTTTATATTTATAAATATAATCTGAAAACTGCTTTTATGAGTTTATAAATTTATTTATTTTATTTTTGTTTTATAACTAAATAAAATGCAATCTAAATAAAATAAATATAAAACAAACAAAAAATAAATTAATTTATAATATCATAAAAGCAGTTTTCAGATAATATTTATAAATATAATCTCAGTTTCTGTAAATATAATATTATATAATATTAAATATACTATTATAGGTATATTATTTATAACTATAATAGTTGTGAGATTATATTTAGAAATATAATCTCAAAACTGCTTTTATGAATTTATAAATGAATTTATCGTTTGTCTGTTTCATAACTGTAGAACCTGATGATGCTATATTTATAAACATAAAGACACCCTATATAAAATAAATATAAAACAAACAAAGAATAAATTAATTTATAAAACCATAAAAACAGTTTTGAAATTATATTTATAAATATAAACCCAAAACTGCTTTTATGTTTTTATAAATTAATTTATTCTTTGTTTGTTTTATAACAAAAAATAGATTAATGCAGTTTTCAGATTATAAATATTAGTATAAAGTCAAAATTGCATTTATGATTTTATAAATTAATTTATTGTTTGTTTTATAACTGTAAAAGCAGATGACGCTATATTTATGAATATAATGCAACCTATATAAAATAAATATAAAACAAACAAAAAATAAATTAATTTATAAAACGATAAAAGGAGTTTTGAAATTATATTTAGAAATATAATCCCGAAATTGCTTTATGATTTTGTAAATTAATTAATTCTTCGTTTGTTAAAACAAATCAGTTTTGGATTGTATTCATAAATATAATCTCAAAATTGCTTTTATGATTTTATGATTTTGATGAAATATGATTTTATAACTTAATTTATTATATAGAAAGAATAATATATAGAAAGAATAAAATAATATATAAACTCATAAAAGCAGTTTTGAGATTATATTTATAAATATAATCTCAAAACTGCTTTGGTTTAACAAACAAAGAATAAATTAATTTATAAAATAAAAAAGCAGTTTCGTGATTATAATTATAAATATAATTTCAATACTGCTTTAACCTTTTCTTTGTTTCATAACAACAAAGAATAAATTAAATTATAAAACCATAAAAGCAGTTTTGAAATTATATTTATAAATATAATTTCAAAACTGCTTTTATGGTTTTATATAAAATAAAAACAAACAAAGAATAAATTATATTATAAAACCACGAACCAGTTTTGAGTTTATATTTATAAATGTAATTTCGAAACTACTTTTATGATTTTAGGAATTACTTTATTATTTATTATTTAGTTTATATTTATTTTTATATTAGAATCATTATTGTTAAGATGTAATTTTTTTATATTATTTTAATTATAATTTATATAATTCTCAGTTCGCCTTGCTGAAGCTATTTTATTTGATTCAAATTCTTTAATTAAATTGAATAATTAGGTTAACTTTGCGCTAATTACTCCATAGTAAAAGTATACTTAGTTTAATAGTTAAAGTTATGTAAGTTATTGTAATTAAAAAAAATTAAAAAGATTTCAGCTGAAGATTTAAAAAAATTTCATATGAAAAACATATTGAACATACAATATTGATTGTTACACAATAAAAAATTGCCAATATATTATAAACTTTAATACGAATTTAAAATGATGCCATACTATATATAAATGAGACACATTATGTCCGCGACGAAATAGATGCCGCTTTTAAAGATAAGATTTATAGGATTTAACAACCGATGTTAATACATTAAGGTTGTATTGATATAGTTCTTAGTAACACCACATTAGCATCAAATAGTGCTCGATAAATCTAAGATCGTCACCGATTTAATAAGTTAATTTATATTCTTTGAATGTATCGTTATCATAAATAAATACATAAGCTGTCTAGATACCTTTTGCTTTAATGAAACTAATTGGAGATGATGTTGTATTCAATAAGGCATTAAGAAACTTTTTGAATTTGAATAAGTAAAAGGAAATTTAATGCGAAATAAGAACAAAGAAAATTTGTAACATGGTAAAAGTAAGAGTCTCTATTTTTATTAATTTTACTTTATATATTTTGGGTACTTTCAATACTCATAAGACAAGATGACTAAATTCTAGACTAAATGTTTTAGTTATTTAAACATTGTTATCTAAAAATCAAAATTAGTTTTATTGAAACTTATTAATAACTGTGAAATTAAAGAGAATTCATCTTAGTATGTAAATTATATCGTTATAATAAAAAAGAACTTTTAAAACAAACATTATTTTATTTCGATGATTAATTTTGACGCGAATAATACATCTCCAAGCATATAGTTAGCGAACAAAACAAGTTTCGTAGAGAGGCAAGAATTTATGCAATTCCAAGGAGCTTTAAGCAAAACAAATTCTATGTACAAAATGCATTATTGTATTCCTAAGTAGTAAATCAATTGAACTTTATAGGCACCTGTTAAGCAGTACAAACGTGTATGAAGCAGCGTAAGATGGTAAGAAGCTGCTCTTTCGAGGGCGCGATATAGCGCATGTCAAAAGGAGTTCAGCAAGGCAAACTCCAGCTGTGAGCTGCTTTGCAACGACTGTAGTAAAATCGAAAATTGAGTACAGGCTACTTAGCGATAGCTTATAAGGAAGAAATTAAAAGAGGAACTTGTAGAAACTACAGGAACATTTTTTTGTGGTCGAGAGCCATTGCAGGGGAGGCAACTCTTCTTAAACAGTTTTTTAGGCCGCAACAGCAATTTATTGTTGAATTTCTTTACTTAGAAATCATCTTAAAAAATCATCTTAAGATCTCAAATGTAAGTTCTTGTTATATTATTATTTATTGACATGTTTGAAAATCTTAAATCAATTTCTGAATTCTGAATTAATTATTGTTATTATAATGTAGTTTAACCCGTCACCTGCCACGTGGGGTGCTGTCAGATCCCCATACGATATTTTTCTCGATTTTTTCACATTTCAAGCTTAGCTGCACTGCTACCCGTCCCAGTACCTTTTGACAATGTTGTCAAACGGTGTTTGACGTTTTGTATTGTTTGTAACTAGTTGCATTCTTACATTCTTCTGAGAAAAAACAACTGGGGTGCCCATTTATTTCTGTTACACATAAAGAGGTACGTAATACAATTTTGTTTTTAGATTTATTTGTTGCATAAATTATTTTGTAGAATATATAGTGAATAATTCTCCCTGTTTTAGATTTTTCTAGTCATAGTTTAGTGAAGTTTGCAAGTTTAGTGACGTAATTCTGAATCGAAGAACTCAGCAGTATCTTCCGATGAAGAAGATACCACAAACCTAAGTACGATTTTCCGAAAGGATGGAACCACAGGGTGGAGAACTACAAGAGGGAATAGAAACAATCGTACATGTTCTCAAAATATTCTTATCCACTTACCTGGAGAAAATCGATGTACAAAAAACTGCCAGACAAATTTAGAATAATAGAATTTAATCTTAGACGAAAATATTCTACAAATTATTGTAAATTCGACCAACAAAAAGAAACAAGTGGCAATAAAAAGCATAGTTATTCCACATCCATAGCTGAATTAAATATACCATTTGCCGATCCACAGCTGAATAAAATATACAATTTTCAAGATACCTGTATCAAAGCATATTCAATATCTGAATAGTGTACTGTTGATGAACCCGAATGTCCTTATGCAGTATCAAACAGCGCAAATAGCATAGTATTGCGGCTAGCTGAGCCGATTTTGGGTTCTGGCCGAGATAATTGGTTTTTTAGCATTCTAATATCTTCTAATTTCAAACTGCTTAATATTTCTTGATAATTAAAATTTATTAATTATTAAGAAATATTATGCAGTTCATGAGTTATTAATCTTTGTCTTTGGAGAAAATTTAGTGACAAGAATTAATTCAGAATTTACTAATTTGTTTACGATCACTTCACGATCACTAAACTATACGATTAGGATTATTTTTAAGTAATGAAATTCAACCAAGAACTGCTGTTGCGGCCTGAAAAACGGTTTTTATAAAAGTTACCTACCCTACAATGGCCTTCGGCTGCAAGCTACTTGCTAAGAGCTGTTCCTCTAGTTTCTACAAGTTCCTCTTTTAATTTCTTAAATTATTAATTATTACCCTTCAAATTTCTTCTCCTTAAACTTGTGAATTGATGTTTGTGAATTCAACTTATTAAGTGTAAATTATTTTTCTATAGATATATTAAATGAAAATAATATTGAGTTTCATTATTTATTGTGCTGTGCTGGCCTAATTTAACTCAGAGATATGACTTAAATTAAAGAATTAACTTAACTTTTTCGGTATTTTTTAATAAAATTCGAGTAGATTTACGAGAAATAAAACAAATGCTAATATAAACAAAAATTAATATATAAAAAATAAAAAAAAAGCAGAACAATTAAAGATTACGTTGAAATCTTAAATAACAAATGCCCTCTTTAACAACGTGCTGAAAATGTACAAAGACGCCAAGGCTAAATGAAATATTTTCATGAAAAAACACTGAATAAGCTAAATACGACGGATAAAGTAAAAGATTCGGCAGCATAAAGTTAAGTTAACACACAAAGTGCTCGGTCTGCGCGGTCGAATGTTTGTAGTTACTACGTACGTCCATTTAATAAGTCCTTTTGTATGCCATAATAGGAATTTATAACCGCTTTAGATGGACGCTACCCGCGCTGGACACAATTTTCAATAAAAATTCTAAAGCCACGAATTTATATTGAGAGCGTTCAGTTTGCGAGTCGTTTACGGTTCAATGAATTAAGGTGTCCGCAAGCTAATATTTGTAAATGTCCAAATAAATAAAATTTTATTAAAAATGATTTGATTGTTATCCATCGATATGGTGTAGTTATTAATAATAATTGTTAAACTGATGTTATATAGGATACATTTTGGCCTAACTTGGCACATTATTCACATTGAATAAACTTTGCTGAAATTTAGATTTTCTATTCAAACAAAACTAACGCACGACGAGCGCTAGTTTCGGAGTTTTCGCTCCTCGTCAGTTACGTCAGGTATAAATCTAAAGTTCACGCAAATTGAAAAGTTTACCCAATGTGACCAATATGCCAAGAAATGGGTCCAGTTTTGAACAGCTAATAGAGTGCTGTCGACGTATATAGTTATAAATACAAGAATCGATTATTCTTGTATTTATAATGATTATTCTTAGTAAATCGTATAGGGTCTGTAGCACAGACGGTAGACGATGCCAAATATAATATGTATGGAGCAAGGAGGTATCAAAACGATACCCCCATTCAGCAGATTGCAGACGAAGCGAATGTGAAACTGTTTTTGAATTAGAAACGTATTTATTTATTTTCAATTATCCAGCGAATGACGTAGAGTTTTGTAGCGTATGCGGTTGATCAATATATGACAAATAAATGTATGCAAATTTATATGAATTTCCCTTGAAAGGCAACATGGATGATTTATATACATATATTAATAATATGAGTGAAGGGATATAGTTATCAAACACGCAAGGCCAACATTCTAATGCCGTCTGCATAAATAAATCTTTTATCATCATACGGGGATAGTGCTAATTTATTTGTTGCTGTGTAAATATTGTACGCTTGATATAGTTGAATATATATTATATGTATATATATATATATATAGTTGTTCATATATCAACCTCTCTCATCAAACAAACATTCCTTCTACTCTAGTATCAAAACTTCTCGATCGAAAATGATTCTTTGAACCTCTTTTGCTTTCTTAGTAATTAAATTCTCCGTTTGATGACAATACAGTTTAACTCTTAACCAGACGAATTCATACATAATTTTGCCACCGTATTCATCTTTCATTTTACCAGGTACTGCCTTGTTATTTAAACGCATATTAAATTGGTTATCGGTAAAAAATTTACTATACCTTATTATATAAATTGTCTGACTGGATGTGCATAGCAAAACTGTTTCTGTCTATAAAAAAACTTTAGTCTCTATATATTCGCTTGTCGTACTTATATAATAAAATTCGTAGATCAAGTGCTTCGGCAACTCTAGGACGGCGAAACCAGCGTATACAGGCTTACTATAGGTTACTTTTTTCGACATAGATATATGACAACCAGATTATCGGTACACTGGGTACAATCTCGAAAACTTAATTTGACAATGAGACTACACGCTCTGCGTCTCTTACCTAGATCGTCCCAGTGTGAAACGAGGTTAATTTCCGCGGTCGTGCGCAAGAGCATGGTCTAGATATGTCATGAAGTATGCATACTAGTGAGCTGGTTCTTGTCATGAAATTGGCTAATACCTTCTACAAAGAAAACATTCTAATGTGGTCTGTACAAATAAATCTTTTATCATCATACGGAGAGTAATTTATTTGTTTCTGTATAAAGATAGTATGCTTGATAAATTTAAATATATATTGATGTTTATATATCGGCCTCTCATGAAGCAAACAATCCTTATACTCTTGCACCAAAACTTCTAATTAGCAACAATTTTTGATCCTTTTTTGGTTTCTTAGCAATTGTATTCTCAGTTTGATGGCAATACAGTAAATTTGCTTTCATGTCATTATATAAATTATCTATCTGTATGTGCATAGTAAAACTGGCTGCGTCCATATAACAAAGCTTTAGTCTGTCTCCATATGTTGGTTTGAGATACTTGTAATAAAATTCGTACATCAAGTGTTTGGACAATTCTAGGACGGCGAAACCAGCGTATATAGGTTTATTATAGGTTACCTTTTTGATGACGTAGAACTATGGCAACACGATTGTCAGTAAACTGCATACAATCTCGAAAACTTAATTTGGTAAAGAGACTACTTGCTCCGCGTCTCTTGCGTATAGCGACCCAGTGTGAAACACGGATAATGTTCGCTGCAATAAGATTATACTTATGCGTACTTGCCGAGAAGCAAAATCTCCGAAACGAGCGCTCGTCGTACTTTAGTTTATTTGAATAGCAAATCTGACATTCACGCAAATGGAAAAGTTTATTCAAATGTGAACAATATGTCAAGCTAGGCCCAAAATGTGGACTAGACAAAATCAATTTAACAATTAAAATTGTATTTATTAATTACTTAAATATATGTTTGTATTTAATTAAAAGTCGTAGTGTTCCAAATACTCTACTTACACGGTCAAATTGATAACGTTGCTATAGTCTAATTTTTCCCATCTGAGTGATAACCCATTAAAAAGATACATCCCACATTGGCCAAATAAAATACACCTAAAGTTTGGTAAACATATATTACTTTAAACACATATAAGATGCATTTTCATTAAATTGACAAATGTGGGATGTGTCTTCTTAATGGGTTATCAGTCATACGGGAAAAATTTGACTACATGTTTCAGTGAATAGAATTCACCCTTCTCCAGACATTTATTTTACATTCAGCAGGAGGCTGTTTAAAACGACGTGCTAGATTTAAAACGAAGTTTTGAAGAAGGGGAGATTGTATTCCCTAAAACATGTCATGTTGACATTATCGATTTGAACATGTAAGATTTTTTCTTCAAAAAGCTTAAATTGATACGTTAACCTAACGATGTTAACCATTGAGTTATTTATTCATATTGCACCTAGGATATTTGCACTCATATTAATTTAATTCTAATGTATATACTTTTCGTACGTTCAATACATTATTCAAGATGGCTAGATCTTATGAAATGTTTTGGTTACTTAAGCATTTTGTTGGTTATAAAATGAATTTCAAATTTAATTTGATAAATTGAATTTCATTTTAACTTTAGTTCACGGAATAAAATGCGATTTAAAACATTCAGAACATGATATTGGTAATATATAGAATTTCTTTATTGAAATCAAGATTAGCATTATTTTTACCAACAAAAATTATTATTTTTATGCTGTTGACTATGCTACTTATCGGAAGAAATGAGCCTCATAGGAGGCGGGACTTAGAAAAATTTTGAGGGTTGGCTTAGCGAAAGCCTAGTGAGTGTACTACTCACGAAAGCCGCGAAAGTAGAGAACATGGCTCTGCTTGGAGGTTAATCAATAATGAGTGAAAGTACTCCACAGGGGGAGGTAAGCCACTAAATGAATGTACAGTCAAGTAGTTTTGATAGGGAGTTATGAAAAACTCAGTGGGGGAAAACCAATAAAAGCCCATGCAAAGGACTTGAAAGAGTTAGCTCAAAGTAAATTTTCGAAATTTAAAATAGAGAAGGAAGCGCTACCCGTCGGAGTATCTAAAGTAAAAATTTACAGAAATCAAACTAAATAAATTATAAATCTAATAAGTGATAAATAAATTGCGAGGTTGCTAGTCTTCCATTAGGCGCCTCCCCAGATGACCTTCAAGATATGGGAGGTATCGGGGAAATGAAATACCCGGAACGGACCAAAACTAGCACTGAGCTATTGCAGCTAACATTCTCAGTACTGTGCACAAGCAAATGTTAGATAAACTGATTGGTTGTATAGCAGATAGCAAGCGGTGTGATGGGAGCCATTGGAAAGGCGTTTCTACAGTGCAGCAGGCAGCCATGGAAAACTACTGTACTAAGATTTCCAAGAAAGAGAATTATGGCAGAAGTACAATTATGGCATGACCCCTAGTCCGCGACAGGCTTTGAATGGCCAAGGGGTGCTAAGAATCCCCGCGAGGAAAAATGCTAGAATCCATCCGAAAGCGGGAACACTCTCAAAACTTAAATTAGGCACTTGGAATGTGAAAAATCTATACACTGTAAGTAAACTAGATAGCATAATTTAAGCAAATGAACTGTATATAATTGAGGTAATGGCCCTCAGTGAAATCAGATGGCCAAACTGTGTCCAATATAAAACTGAAGAACCAACACTTTGTTACTCCGGAAACAATCAACCTAACCAGTGCAATGGGGTTGGATTCATAGTACAAAGGAAAATCAGCAACACCGTAAAGAACTTTGTAACTTATTCAGATTGGACTACCCTTCTACAATTAAAAGCTGATCCCAAGGATCTTAATATCATACCCAAGGAGCATATTAATATCATGCTCTACGGACAGACAGACCGGAAAACGAAATAACACAGCTTTACAAAGAGATCAAAGAGCTGCTGATTTTGGTCAAGAACAATGAAGTTCTGATTATAATTGGCGACTTTAATGCCAAAATTGGCCAGGGATGAGTAGAAAATGTAGACGACGATTTAGGCTTGTGTGATCGCAACGAAAGAGGCGATATTTGAATACAATTTTGTCAGGAAGTACAATTGGTTTAAGCTCCCTTCAAGAAGGCTATACACCTGGCAATCTGTACTATATAAATCAGATCACATCGTAAGAAACCAAATAGACTTCTTACTTATTAGACAGCAATATAGAAATGATATATTGATAATCCATAAATTAAACATTGACATAAATAACGTAATGAAAGACGAGATAAGAACGAAGGTAATTATAACATGAATAAACACCGCAGAAGAGACACCGAAAAATACAAAGAACGCATCGTATCGCATAAAAAAACTCACATATTATTATTACTGCGCAAATATTTAATATCATTTTATCCTCATCAAAAAAATTTATACATTTTCATTTTATTCAACGTTATTGAATGATAAGGTTGTCATTACCAACATTGATTTATTTTATTCTGACTTTATATTATTTTTCTGAATTAATTTCTATTATATTGAGAGTAACTTTATTTCTGCTGTCCATGCCTATTCCCATTTAAATACAGTACTCAAGTATATATGGTACCGGTCTGTAAGCCATAAGTTACCCTAAGACTTTCACCCCTCTGAGTGTTCGCCTCCACGATTCAACGCGACAATTTAGAGTTTTGGACGTTTATAAATTAATCATTCTAATATTAAAATTATATTTTACTTAGTTAAATTAAAGCCTACTGCTGATAACATTATAATTATGATGCATCTGAAGTATATCGGTGATATCACCCTAAAGAAGAAAAAAAAAATAAAAGAAACAAAAACAAGCGTCAGTGGTAGAAACAAATTGCAAAACATCAAAGAAAATAAACAGATGAATACGTATAGTTACGTCACAAAGTGTTTGGCAACCTTTTCCGATGTAAGAACATTGTACGGAAACAACTTTGACGTATAAACGATTCCGATGAAGAGTGAGAAAGGCTCAAAGTAGGAGAACTAAAAGAAATAAAAGTAACTGACACCGTGTAAAAATTTTAACGCGTGTAGACCACCCATACGACAGCTCTTAAATATTATGTAAGTTTTTTTAGATGATTTTTATGAATATCGCTACTTGATCTATGATAAAATGCACTAGATTGCATCGCCGCACGTTGTGTAGGTATAAGAGCTATTATGGGTAGTTATGGAGCATTGTAGATATGTCATTCTAGGTTGAATATTGTGACGAGGTAATTTGCTTAGTTACTTCTAAATTATTTAACAAATTCAGGATGGCTAGATTCTTTGAAATGTTTAGTGGTTTAAGTATGTTGTGTGCTAGACAAACTAGTTAAAAGATTTAGAGTTTAATTTAAACTTCTATTCATGAAATAAATTATACTTTAAAAATATTTAAAACATCTTACTTCAGTAAGAATTGCACCAAGGAAGCGCTATTTCTTCCACAAGGCCGATGACGTCAATGATACAAAGTATGTATACCAGATTGGATCATCGCTAATTGGTGATAATCCATAGATAGCACAGGTGCTCTTATCACTGAGCATAAATCTGACTGGTAATCCGCCAATAGTTAGTGAAAGCGTACCGCATGATACTCCTATAAGTATTGCGAAGAAAGCAGATCGGATTGGACATAAATTCATTACAGCCGAAAGTAATGAGTAAAGTAGTGTTAATAGATAAATAAAGTATAACAATTTACTAGAGGCAAGGAAAAAGTAGCGGAAAGTACTGTTCCTAATCTTGGTAGAAAATTAGCTAGCTGCACGCAGCTTACAGAAAGAGAAATTTGTTGAATATAGACTGAACTTTTGACGGTCAGGATTTTGAATCATCAATTAAATTAAATTGCAATTTGTTCCAAATTAAATCATGAATAAATTGAATTGTTAAATAAGTTATATATGGGGCATTGTAGTATACGGTATTCGGTAATAATTAAATAGTTCTTTTGAGTTTGAAAACTTTGAACAAAATAAATTAAATTGAGTAAGCAACAAGTTTATTTACTGAGCTAAATTAAAATAAATTGAAATGAATTAATAAGGTAACTGTGCGTGGTACTAAAATTAACGATTATAACGGTAGAAACTTCAGAAACTGTTAGAATAATTTTATAATTAATTTGGGAATGTGTTGGATGAACTGGGACGTCATTTTTAGTAATAACTTTACATGCAGAAATAGAGCACAAATATAATTTTATTATGTTGATATAGCTTTATTTATTTTAAAGGCACGAACTTAATTTTATTTGCAAGTACTCATTTCATAAATCACTCTCAATACATTTCGTTAAGTTTAGGCATTTCTTTTATTCAATCAGCCTTGACTAAGAGAGACGATTTGTGGTTGATAGGGGTGTCCTGGATTTAGTTCAATTTATGGTTGATCTAATAGAACGAAATTTAAAAAAAATACTCGTTACACTACCAGTGGAAAAGTTTAGTGTTTTATTGTAAAACGTAATGGGAATCAAGGGATTATAACTTCATAACTTTGAAATTGAAATGAATTAATAAGGTAACTGTGCGTGGTACAAAAAATAACGATTATAACGGTAGAAACTTCAGAAACTGTTAGAATGATTTTATAATTAATTTGGGAACGTGTTGGATGAACTTGGACGTCATTTTTAGTAATTACTTTACATGCAGAAATAGAGCACAAATATAATTATATTATGTTGATATAGCTTTATTTATTTGAAAGGCACGAACTTAATTTTATTTGCAAGTACTCATTTCATAAATCATTCTCAATACATTTCGTTAAGTTTAGGGATTTCTTTTATTCAATCAGCCTTGACTAAGAGAGACGATTTGTGGTTGATAGGGGTGTCCTGGATTTAGTTCAATTTATGGTTGATCTAATAGAACGAAATTTAAAAAAAATACTCGTTACACTACCAGTGGAAAAGTTTAGTGTTTTATTGTAAAACGTAATGGGAATCAAGGGATTATAACTTCATAACTTTGAAATTGAAATGAATTAGAAGGTAACTGTGCGTGGTACTAAAAATAACGATTATAACGGTAGAAACTTCAGAAACTGTTAGAATGATTTTATAATTAATTTGGGAATGTGTTGGATGAACTGGGACGTCATTTTTAGTAATTACTTTACATGCAGAAATAGAGCACAAATATAATTATATTATATTGATATAGCTTTATTTATTTTAAATACGAACTTAATTTTATTTGCAAGTACGCATTTCATAAATCATTCTCAATACATTTCCTTAAGTTTAGGCATTTCTTTTATTCAATCAGCCTTGACTAAGAGAGACGATTTGTGGTTGATAGGGGTGTCCTGGATTTAGTTCAATTTATGGTTGATCTAATAGAACGAAATTTAAAAAAATACTCGTTACACTACCAGTGCAAAAGTTTAGAGTTTTATTGTAAAACGTAATGGGAATCAAGGGATTATAACTTCATAACTGTATAACGTTTTAACGTAATTTTATAGTAAATAAATTCAATTGATCATTAAAGTCAATCGCATTTGATAGCTATTGCACGAAAAGATGGCGCAGGGCAGGAATGATTCGCTACGTTCTCTCTTAAAAGAATTCTCTCTTACCAGTCCCGTTTGTTCATTAACACCCAGAAATAAACGTGACATATATAGTGGCCACATCGGGTCGTAGCTTGTAATATTTCCCCTAATTTAAACGTGATTATATTGAAGCAATTTTTCCATATTGTTGTGACATGAGGAGAAACTTTACTTTATACGAATATCAGTACTATAGCAGTAACAATCAAATCATGTTAGAGAAAAACAAACACCTCTGCTTTGAATAAAATACAAAAGTTAGAATGAAAACCAATTCCTTGTCTCAAACCGCTGCAAAGTAAACAAAGTTTTAATAATTTTTCTCCGTCGGTACTGATTCTAGTACGTGACGTGTTGTTATATTTAGGAAGACTGTGCGTTGTCACATGTTGCCAAAACTGATAAAAATTGGTTGCGAAAACACTGTCAAGATCCAATTTATTGGCATCGAATTTACGATGATCTTTTGAAAACAAATTTTAAGCCTACAGGCTACAATTATAATTCAATCATTAAATTTTAATCCAAATTACAACAAAAATTATAACCCTAAGAAGTAGCACAATTAAAAAGTTGTAAACTATTTTATCTTTACACGACTGCAAATCGAATACTTATTTCTGTAGAAAAAACAATATGTATTGCAAAAACCAAATTATCAACGCATTATTTCTGTTAGATTTAATTAATAAAATTATATATTGACATAAATATATTATCTTTACTGGAACAAGAAAATTTTCTATCAATAATACAAACCAATCGTGGAATTAACATAAATTGTAAAACATATTCATATTTTATATGTCACCTGACAATATGCGTTAAGTAATTGATATCTATGCATAAGCAAAATACATATGTTCATGCAGAAAAATTGAACGAGAACGATATTTTATAAAAACAAATTATGCCTCTGTTGAAATAACGTATCATTAAAATGAAAATTTATGATTATCCGATTAATTTATTAATTAAAAGCAATTTATTTACAATCCTCATAAGTATGTGTTTGTATGTAAATAAATTATAATATATGCGTATTTATTTATTTACTGCATAATTTAGATAAATCACATAAAATTATTTAATCTGCTGACAAAGTAATTTATATTAATTCATGTTTTATTCTATTATATGCTTTAGATTAATTATGTAGAATAATAATAATAATAATAATAAACAAAATAGATTGGATTGAAATAAAATTTTCAGCAAAATAAGAAATGTTCGAGAAAAGTTATGTCAAGTTAAGAAAGTTAACAAAAGTTATTTTTATTATCTTATATAATATAACAGTACATATAACAAGAAATTCATTCTAATAAAGTTTTACAAGTACTTTGGTCATTGTAAAAAGAATACTGACTGAATTTAGCCTTCTTTTAAATACTAGGTAGGAGTTTGACTGTCTGGGTCGAAAGTCTTCGAAGTTGGGGCGAATGTAGAGTGGAAAATAGGTAAGCACTGTAGTTGTGTTTTACTGCATCCACTTTACGTCATAATAGCTAAATTCTAGGAAATGTTTTAGTATTTCAGCATTATTATTTACCAAGTTGAATTATAAATATTCTGTTCATAAATATGAATCATATAAAATGATTTTACTCTTAGTAGTCAAATTAAACGCGTCGAAATGGAATCATTATGTAAACATGTGTAGCTGCCATCCGCAATTAGTTTGTGTCCACGAGTTATGAGCGCGACTAATTATTTGAACATCTGCACTTTGGGGTGTGAAAATTGAGAGGTTGTTACAGAATTGTTATTTTCAAAGCAGGAATGTAATTTTTACTTTTTAATTACTATAGTGCTTTCTATATTTTATTCTGTTTCTTTGTAACATAAAATATGCTCGTGCATGAGATTATACGGGGTTGGGTTAGAATTCGTTGTTCTCAATTATTATAATAAAGTAGTTAAACACTATAATAATGTGTGCAATAAGATGTTAAGTAATCTGGTTTATTTTTCTCCAATATTTATAACGTCACCTATATGCTTGTATTCGCGATTTTAATTGACTGACAATATGTTGTGAAGCTAATTATTCCATTAGCAAAATAGCAAGTAAAAAATGTCGAAATAAAGAAAATTTTATTTTTGGTATTTAATTTTAATTTTATTTTTGGCAAATAATTCTGATTGAATTATTTGCTTTTTCATCGGCTTCTCAAGAGGGTCAATGGAACTGAATGGGTGAATGTTTAACGCAGTTGTTGAAGGTAGCTCCAGCCAAGTGATATGCTAAAGATATAGAAAATCGTGTGAAATGTATGAAGATACAGTGAAATTTTATGACATAGAAAATGAATCCGTGGTGAAGTAATAATGGAATAAGCGTCGATGATGCGCTTCTCGCGTTACTTTATAGAGCCATCCCTTGCCGGATGTCGGAAGTAATGGCATATTGCCTGAAGTTGTATGTGGTAATGGTGATCCTGGGGGTGGGGGGGTGTAGGTTCTTCTTTCTGCTCCGGTGGAGTGGCAGGAACAGCTACGTTACCTAGCATCCGCAGTGTGCGTGGACAGCGCTGTTTGGTGGTCCTGCGAATTCAGCTCATTCTAGGAGAATAATTTGGTCACCTAATGGAGAATTATTTCTGATTGAGCTGTGTGAAAGTACTCACTCAAGAACTATGAAAATAAAATCCAAATTGCGTCTGAGAAATGATAGATGGAGTGGTTTCTTCTATGCAAATTTTCTGGGAAGAAGCTGCTTCTGGCGTGTTGCTGAAGCCGGTGGCATTTCACGGCGTCAGCCGCAATAAACGCGTAGCTTGAAAAAGTTTTTCTACTGGTCTAAAAGGTTGTACTTTAGACCAGTAGAAAAATTCTTCATGATCCGTTAAGAAATTTAAGGATCAAAGTTGCATTATTTTGTTGACGAATAGGTAGTGGTTCGTGACACTGTTTCTGCAAAGACGTATTTATACTAATTCATGAGTGAACTTTATATGTGGGTGGGCTTTGTTGAACAAATTACGAATATTGATAAAATCATTATTGGAACAGTCAATAATTCATCAACAAATCTTCTGTAATAGACAATTTTGTCCAAAATAATGCCTTTATACTTAAGGGCATTATTTAAGTGACTAATGAAAATCCCCTAATAGTGGGATAAGACAACTTCCCATGGGTAGGCCAGATTGTTGTTAGTAAATTTGATTATTGCATTGAAAAAAAAATGTATACAACATTTTCATAATTTTAGTGAACAAATTTAAGCACACTGATGCTATAATTATATTTGGGGTCGATGATGGAAATTTGTATGTAACTATAAACAATTAATAATAATTGTGCGTCGATCTGTGTTGTCAAACATTTAGACCTTTAGGTTGGAATTTGGTTGGAATTTGGTTAGACATTAACTATGTTATTAGGTAATTTATTTCACTGATGCCATTTAGCTTGAGCTACTTTTATTTGAAGATTAATAACAATATAATGCATTATAAGACAATATGAAAACATTTGTTTTACTTTTGGTAGCGTTAAAAAATTCTTAATTTAATTGGTTTTAAAGAAGATGTCTTTATTTAAATGGGAGTTTAACTTTAAATGCTAAATAACTTATCTATCTACTGTGCATTGTTATAGAAATATCAGGGAACATGGGACACATTTGACGTGGTTCCCATCATCCGGATAATTCCATGTATCTATATGAACAATATGTGACCTACATCGGAAATAATAATGAATTAAATAATATATATCACATGAAAATGCAGACATGAATTTTATGTCTGCATATAT
>WYDF02069676.1:0-11487 GCA_009867245.2 Adranes taylori
ATGCGTTCATATGAAATATTCAGTGTCTCAGATAGTCGTTTTAGCCCAATTTGACGGTCTGATAAAATCATGTCATGAACTGCATCGATATTTACAGGGACGGACACAGAAACTGGCTTCCCCGATCGGTCTCCATCTTCAATGGAAATTTGACCTCTTTTGAAATTTTTCACCGTCGCATACAAAGGACATTGATCACAAG
Source organism: Adranes taylori (assembly GCA_009867245.2). Lineage (NCBI taxonomy): Eukaryota > Metazoa > Arthropoda > Insecta > Coleoptera > Staphylinidae > Adranes > Adranes taylori. The sequence goes on from WYDF02069676.1 coordinate 203, forward strand.
GGTATTAGTGATACTGCTTACCTTCTAACTCCTTCAAATACAGGTACTTGATGATCGCTCGATACTCCAATTTTTTGATTTTCACAATTTCGGTCGACATCCTTTTTTTAAATTTTATTGCGCAACTCTGGTTTGAATTTTTGACGTGAAACTTTACACTGACACTTCTAATAAGTTATTGTTCGTTGCTATGGTAACGTAATATTTTCTTTATCCGTGGAACCCGTCTAGACTAACTCGTCGTACAATAACGGAACAATTAGATAGAAGAAATATCATAGAAAATAATATTTTCTTTTCAGGAGATGTATAAGACAGTGGCAGGTCCAAATTATAATTTTGGCAGGGGTTCAAACAGATAATTCCAACAGATAATTTTATTAAAACTAGGAGACTGAAATTTTGCTCGAAAATAGTACCTTGCATTATACGTCGAAATAAATTAGGCCAAAGACTTCAACTGCTCAACTGCACGTTTAAAGATTAACCATTTGTTCGATATATCGCTTAAACTATAAAAGTTAAGATATTCAAATAAACTTTGTTGTGTAGGCTACCTAAAGCTCCTTTGATTTTACTTGCAACATATTTTTTATTTTGGAAATTTAGCGATAAATATTCTCGAAAATTGTTGTTGTATTTTTTTTCTTGTGTCGACACTTTCTTTAATATTTAAGCGAATTTTCAAAAACCAACGATTAAATATAGCAGTACTTTGACCTTGAAAGAAATTTGTTCTACGTTAAATATCTCGGTTCCCATGAAAGTTGACAAAATGAAACCTAGGGAAAATTAAGACTATGGGACCTCAATTTTGCCAATATGAACAATTGGATGTACTAAATCGATTTTGAGCAATAAAATATTCTTTAAGTGACAAATTGACAAGTTCAAGGAAGTCCCGTGTGCGAAACACGTCAGACTGTCCTGTTAGAAACTTCAGAAAAGTCATCGAAGCGGACAGAAGCCGCTCTTGACTTACTTTTGACGCTTTTCACTTACTCCAAAAATGTCAATAGCGGCCCCAAGTTGGCCCCCAAGTACAGTCTAACTATAGGTCGAAGGTTGTTACTCGGATTGTACTAAATTCCTAAATTCGTAGTTCACGTGGCGTGAGGTTCGCGAGATCGATATTGTGGAAGTCAAGTGACGGGTGCATTGGCTGCCGGATGACAGCAATGCCATAAGCAGTCTTTGGTTGCCTCTCCTGTAGGATTATACCATCTATAGGGTTCATCTTGGGTGAGCTGTTACTACTATGTGCTGCTCAATGAGTCGGGGAAAGTTTTCTCGCAGATTCTGGAGATACGTCTCCGAGTACAGGTAAACCACCAGCTGGAAGAAGCACAATGCTGGTTTAGAAGTGGGCGCAACACTTATGACCTAATCAGTGAGAAGGTTCTCGAACACACCGGAGAGTCTCATGTATGCTACCTGAACCAAGAAAAGGACTTCGATAGCGTCCCATGGAGAGAACTATGGCCAGTATTGTCAGGGCCTTCAACAGCTGTCATCAGAACTGCAAAAACCAGATACAACCAGCTCGAGCAACCCAGCTGAATTTAAGACGAGTGCAAGAGTGAGGCAGGGAGATATTCTGTTTCCTAACCTCTTCACCAACCTCATGCTCATGGATGACATCATCAGGAGCTGTAAGGACAAAGTCAGACGCTTTACTGGGGAGAACTAGAGAATGAAACCCATTGGATATGGCCTTTACCGACGATGTACCATTATTATTGAAGAACGCAAGGAATTGCAATACAATCTAAGGATCTGAAATGAAGAAATGAGGTGTGTTCAGCACATCGAATACGAAGTCTATGGTGATTTGTCGGCATCCGAAGCAGCAGACTATTCGACTAAGAGGACAATTACTAGAACATTTAGACTCCATTAGGTATCTTGGGGCTACCATTTCCCAGGATAGAAAGATGGACCTCAATAATCGAACAGCGACGGCAGGCAGGCTATTTCATACCATCGTTGAGACTGTCATAAGCAAATGTGAGATTAGCAAGAGGACCAAGTTAACAGTGTATAAAACAGTGTATCTTCCTACTCTGACATAGCGCAGAGTCTTGGAAGCTGACAAGTAGACATCAGAGCATGCTATAAGCAGCTGAGGTGAAGTGTCTATGGACAGTGGAGAAGAAGATTAGACGAGACATAGTGAGAAATTAGATTATGCTGAACACCCTGAATGGAAACCCACTCAGTGTAAGAATAGAAGAGGCTTGCTACAAAAGAAGAGGCTTGCCAGAGGCACTACAAAAGAAGACCGAGACTAAAGTGGGAGGATAATCTCAAGGTTGCGATACGCAGAGAGGATCAGACTCAACCCAGACCAGTATCCACGCCAAGCCTTCCTGTCTTGCTCCCATCAAAACCTCTACATCCTAAAGGTAGAAAAGGACGACAAAGTAATTAAGTATGTAGCATTGGATATAGAAATAATGTGCTTTCAATTCCCGCGTTCCCACCAAAACCTCTTAGGGGACCCCTGGACCGCTGACCCCTGGTTGAAAACCCATGTTGTAGACGTTGGGTCGTACAACAGGAGGATTGCAAGGGTGAGAAATTATTGCATTGCTGTTTTCTTTTTCTTTTTCATATTAATATGAGAAATTGTGAGCGTGAGGTTATTTGTTATTCTGTAATTTTAATTGATGGACTATGAGTCCACATATGTGGTTTTTCATAGTGGTTTTGAATGTCTCACTTTGTGGTGATTCGATTTCTGTGAAGTTTGATACAATAGTTGGTACTTGTGAATATGTATAGTTGTCGCTGCTTTATGATACTAGATGGGTGTTCTAATACGCAACTTGTTTTTTTGCTGGGTTTAGATACTGTGGTATTAAATTCAGGAACGTACAAAGTGCGCTTTTGTTACATATCAATGGTTGTGCGTTTCTGACGGGTCGAATATAACCCACTCAATAATAATGTTTCGAATTGTTTCGGATTGTTATTCTTTCATTGTTTTTCTATGATCTAAAAAATTATTTGAATATTTGATGTTTCGTGGTTAAACCTCCACACTGGCATTATTTAATAGAGTAAATTATGAAATTTATATTTATTATTACTTGTGTCTCGAGAAAAATGTTTACCCCGGCCGAGATTCGAACTCCGACCTCTAGATTGCCGGTCGATTGCTCTTCCAATTGATCTAACGGGCACTTATTAGAAGCCAAATAATTTTTAATATGTATTTGTTGTCCGTATCTATTAAGATAGGCAACTTATATATCAGGATTTGTTTTGGTCACCTGTTTGCTACTGTCGATCGATTCATTCGACATCGGGTAGACGGAGCCTCCTGGATGTTTCTTTTAATATTAATTTCTTTTCCGCTTTGCTGGAGATCGCATGTTTAATTGAATATTTGATGTTTCGTGGTTAAACCTCCACGCTGGCATTGTTTAATAGAGTAAATTATGAAATTAATATTTCTTATTACTTGTGTCTCGAAAAAATATTTTCCCCGTCCGGGACTAGAACCTGGACCTCTCGATTGCCGGTCGATTACTCTTCCATTTGAGCTATAGGGCTCTTATTCGAAGACACAAATCGTTTTAAATATGTGTTTGTTTTCCATATCTATTGAGATAGGCAACTTATATATCAGGATTTGTTTTGGCCACCTGTTTGCGACCGTCGATCGATTCATTCGTCATCGGATAGATGGAGTTTCCTGGATGGTTTTTTTTATTAATTGCTTTGCTGGCTGTCGGATGTTTAATTGAATATTTAATGTTTCGTGGTTAAACCTTCACGCTGGTATTATTTAATAGAGTAAATTATGAAATTAATATTAGTTATTACTTGTGAGTAGTTGCAAATCGTTCCTACCAGATACTCGCTAACTCGCCAAAAGGTGTTCCAAAATCGCTCTAAAACGGCAACCATTCAGTGGAGTGCTATTTTTCCTGCATTTTGGACATGGTATTGAGTCTGACAGCTGTCATTTAAATTCAAAGTTCCCGCCAAATAGTCGATAAATCAAGTCTCTGTACCATGTTTTTAGAACTGTCGTCCGCCATATACATAAAATAAATATATATTAATTTATTTCGTTTTATATCTTTACCCTATTGTAAATAAATATTTATTTGACTAAAATCGGATGAGTAGATATATTGATACAATTACTCTAATTTAATCACCAATAAATCATCTGGTTTTATAGCAAATGAGGACTTAATTGCATATAGTGAAGGCGCTATTTAGCTTCAAATCGATCAAGTCACTTGGGTCAGACATGCTGCACAGAGGGGGGGGCACTGGTTCGCTGTAGAGGTACTCAGAATTTTCTGCATACCATCTACTCTATGTAGCATTCACTTCAACCGCCGTATTGATTTTCCAAATGACAGCTGTCAAACTACGTCATCGCTGGAAGCGGGGCCTAATCGATTTGTAAACTGAACAAATTGAGTAAAAAGTACCCACAAATTCCACACTTCCACCGAGCAGACGTCTCCAGCCCAAAGTTATACTATTAAAATTTAAAAAAATCAAATTTCCCACCAAACAGTCAACACTAACAAGCACTATATTTGTTTTTCAAATGATAAATTATTTATTTATCAACGACCACCATTTGTATGTATATATTATATATCAACATGAATGAACGACTACCACGTGTATACATTATTTATTAATGCACCACCATATTACAACCGAAACAACTACATAACGCCATCTAGCGCTAAATTTACAATATACAGCAGAAATCTATAAAAATGTATCTGCCAAATTTACGTAACCAACAGCACACATCGTTGACGAGCATTTGCGCTCGTGAGTAATTGTACGGCTTCGCTATGTCGTGAGATGTTCGAGTTCGTACCCAATAGCATGGTAAAGATATGTCGCGAGATGTTCGCGCTCATGAGGAGGTTCGTGATCTAGAATCCCCCGTTTCCTTCTACTTATATTAAAAGTTATTTTATATCTTCGAATAAGTGCTCGTTAGTTCAATTGGAAGAGCAATCAACCGGCAATCGAGAGGTCCGAGTTCGAGTCCCAGATATTTTTTCGAGGCACAAGTAAGAAGAAATATCAATTTCATAATTTACTCTACTAAAAAATTATCCCTCGTATATACAAATGTTAAAGACTTTTTAATGTCCATATAAAACTCAATATCGATTTAACATTTTTGTAAATTTAATTTTAATAGTTATTTTCATGGTACGTAAATCAGTAGCCCGAATAGCACAAAATGCTATTGCATTAATGTGCCCCTGTGCAGCGAACAAACGCATATGGTATCTTTATATATGTAATAAAATGCATTTCATTACGTTCATTCTATAAATATATCGAAAAGTACCTATTAGCGATTAATTGCTTACACTTATGCTCAACCTTTGACTTTCAGAGAAGAACCACAATGCCAACATTTCGAGCTATTCATAGCTTAACAACATTCTGGATGCCGTTTACTGAATACTTTTCCTGTCTCGTAACATATATGCGCATACTTTGAACAATCAAATGTTAAATGTGAAGCTGCGTACATAATTTTTTGTTTCGAATTTCAAAAGCGTACTATTATCAAAAGTATAAGGATTTGTATAAAAAATTATAAAGTATTAACTAAATATTGTTTGATATACTTATAGTAATTCAGGTTGATATACTTATAGTAAAATTTGGCTTCCATCAATGGGGATAGTTTCAAATTGTCTTTACAACTTTATTATATGCACTTGAGATGGGAATAGGTGGGAAAACGTTTACCAAATATATGGCCTTCCAATGTGGGGCACGCGGATCCTCAATTCAGTACTTCTAAATTCCACGAGATTTTAAATGGCTGACCAATTGTCCCAGAGCTCCACGTATCGGTGCGTATCAGCTCCACGTATGTATCTCCGTCAAAATGTTTTAATTATTGGGGGAGCTCTTGGGGGAGCTGGCCACTTAGCGCAGAGTATAATTATTCGTAATTGCTTCTAAAGAGGCCTTACAAAAAGAGTTTTGTTATGAAACTTCGGAAGAGACTGAAATTCAATGTTTATGCTTGTCTCATGTGTTATACTTACCGGCATCAAGAAAGTCTGTGTAGGTAATCGCGTTGTGCTGTTAGCAGTTTAATTCGAATTGAGGCAGTTTAATTCCATAATGTATTAGAGCATAATGGAAATTCCATTCCATTCGAGCCATTCAAGCAATTTAATTCCATTATTAATTGTTTGCTAAATTTAAGGTTAATTCGGTTACCATATTTGTATTGAATTGTGATGACAAGCTGACTTTGACAATCATAGGCGTTGATGCATAAGACTTATGGTAATGGTGGAGTAGTTGGCGCACTATGTAAATGTGAATTTTCTTAGTGTTAGTTGTATGCGGTAGAGGGCACTGGTATTATTCCTAAAATTGATTTGTTTCATAAAAAATAATCTGCTACGCGGGGTGACATAGAAATATTGTCTTCCGAAACTTGGAATTACTGATTGGCTGTGGTAATATTTTTTTTGTTTTGCGTGGAAGTGGAGAAATCTTCAAACTGACGAAGGATGCCCGGTGCATCCAACAGTGTGGGATTTTTACACACTAAAACTCCACTCCCTTTGGGGCTTTGGTTCAGATAAGAGGTTGATGAATTTATTAAAGAGGCTTTAGGATTTGTCGTCCTCTTCAGCCTTGGTCTATGATTTGAGGGGATTGTTAGTGCAGTGTTGAGCAGATTACTTGGAGGCAGTGTGTGCTATAGTATTCATTTTACAATCAAGGGAAACCTGCAAAACATTGATCATAGCACAGTTGGGTTCTTTTTGAGTTTGGTGGACAATGTCTAGGGTGGATTCGTTTGTTTGCTTTTTTTATCTTTTGTGTTTTTCGGTTTTTTTTATTATTTTTCTTTTTTCTTTTTAATTGTTTATATGTATGCTCTTCGGCTACGGCGGTTATCTAAGGGACAGTAGGACGGATTCTAGAATTTTGTCAAGATCATCTGGGGATCTTGCCTTGATCTGAAGCTTCGAGCAAGGGGAGGGGGGTTGGGGTTTTAATTGTTGGGCGCCTAAACAGTGGTTTGATGTGCCCCAGTGGGACCGAATTGTATGGATGTTCCCTGCGTTGTTTTCTATGCTGCGCTCTAAATACCCCTGTGGGGGTATTTGAATTGAAGATGTTTTAGGCGATCAGAAATGGGTTTCGTCCGTCGGAATCGTCCTCTTAGAGCAGAGATTAGGTTGGCGCGTTTTCTAACCATAAAAAGAGTTCGTTTTATATCGGAGTTCCAGTTAAACGTTCGATTGAACGTAATTGCTAAATATGTGACTTTTAGCAGGATCCCTTTTCCCCAGATTTGGAGACGGACATCCCTTTTGTCTTGGTGCCTATTACTGGTTAGATTTGGGTGCTGTATTAAGATGGTTTGAGTTTTGCTTGGGTTTGATGTGACGCGCCATTTCTGCGGCCAAGCTAAGAATAAGTTGAGAGAATTTTGGATGTGCTTGCTATTCGTTTTGGTTGGTTTGCTGCAATACCGTGTCGTCTGCATAAAGGGCGCAGTGGCAATAGGGGTCATTGGAGATTGGGACAACGTAAAAGTACGTTATGTACATCAGTGGGGCCAGGACGGAGCCTTGCGGAATTCGTGGGGGTATATAGTTCTAGATAATGTCTCCAATTTTGTGTCTCCTATTTTGATTTGAGAGTTGTGGTATGACAAATATGACTGGACTAATTTGAGTTGGATGGAATATGTTTAGTGTGTAAAGTTAGCGAATTAAGCTGAGTCAATGGCTTGGGTAATGTCCAGAAAAATTTCCAAAGCACTATGTGCGCTGTTAAAAGCGCGTGTAACGTCGAGTTGGAATTTCAGAAAGGGATCCCATGTGTAGAGATAAATGAGCTACTGTTATATCTATTTCGCTAGCAGAAGAGATGGGATTATTCAGTGGGGTGAGCTGAATTATTCGTTGGTGGAAGTATTGCCAGTTCGCTTTTTGAAAATCTCTTATGATGATTTGTGTGGGAGGTAGTTCGGGTGCATTCTCCACATTAGTCTTGACTAAGAGCGGATAATGGTCAGAAGTAATTGACGTGCCGGCAAAACATTATGAATCGATTTGGTTGATTAAATTTTCTGTGATTATGATGTGGTCAATAATCGATACACCATTGCCAATAAAGGTTGGTTCAATATTGCTGATTCTTTGAATAGGGAATTGCGTTATGCAATTAATAATTTGCAAATGTTTCGCCGTTACTATTAGTGGCTCTGTCTCCAAAGTCTATGAGGCGCGTATTAAACTCGCCCATTAGAGGGCTTTTGAAGTATTGAGAAATATTCTAAAAATATTGGAGAGATATTTTATCGGGGGATGGAGGGGGGGGGGGTTGTAATACGAGAAAATAGTCTCTGTAGAACGTTGGCCATTGCACATTCAAGGTTATCAAACTAGGCAGAAAGAGGAAATGAAGTGCTTGCATATGGTTGCTGATTGCAAGTGCGAATCCTTTAATTGTTCCGCGAAGACTGGTGCGCTGAAAGACGGGATAATTTGATATTAATGTCGGATTTAACTCTTTGAGTTAATATTCGAATTACGAAGATCTTTGAAACAGCTTCTACTGAGGGAACCCCGATTTTTCCACTGAAGATGTAAGACCGTTGTGGATACGATTTAAATTAGCTTGTAGAATGTCCAGAGATCCTTACTTAGACCTCGAATATGTCATTTATCCAAAGTTTCAAAACTTATACCAGAAAATAATCAAGCTATAATCTTGCTTTGCAGTTAATTTTATATCCTTCAAAGCTATTTTTTGTAAAATATAATTTCTAAAAATTCTGAACATTGTTCACGGAAAAATTATTCAACTAGATTCTATTGGTTTAATCGTAATTTCGCGAATTGTGTTGACAATCCAAATTCATTGTTAAGATAATTCTAGTTCTGCTTATGAAATCAATTGCAGACTTAGAATCATATTTTGATTCACATGGAGGATCACTTCTTTTATTTCAATTCTCATATTTAAAATGTTGTCCAGTATTAAAAAAAAAAACAGTTCATATCCTAGAAATAAAATTATTTAAAAATTGAACTGGATGAAGTAACGATGCATAATGGGATGATGTACCTTGATAATATTTTGAATACCATTTTCATATTTGATGTTTCTCTGGCCAACTTTTTCCAAACACCCTTCATACAAAATTGGATAAATTAATTTCTCGCTACCCATACACACATCGTTTTCATCTCGCTCCGATTTTTACGCATTACAGCGTAAGCAGCAGCAATGCAATGAATTGCTGCCAACATATTCCGATAGCCAACATATATATTAATTATTATCGAACGTTGTTAGCATCATAACATTGTCTAAATCTCCTACTTCTATCTCCACATGGTACACAATGTTAATCACATCCATATCAGCACACACTTCTGCTGTTATCACAGCGTCAATATTTCTAAACGATATGCGTGGCAGAACGCGTTCATATATCGCAGCAGAGTCTACGCTTAACTTAAGGAACTGGTTATTCCAGTACAAGTTGCAGTAAGAGTTACAGTTGTGGGTACCTGTAACTGAACTTAATACTAATAAGTGAAACAGCATAAAAGTTTTAACAAAACCGTGTATTGATCTTCTACACAAAATAAACAATTAGGGAAAGAAAATATATATATTCAATCAAATATTAGTAATAAATCGAATGAATGAATGTTAAATGAAATAAGCAGTATTCATGCGGTCTTGTACTAAATGACACAAAAACAACATTATTATCAAAACAAAACAGCGCGTAGCAAAACGGTAGTGCAAGAATAATAATAATAATAATAATACTAAAAAATACGGCGCTTACAGAAATATTAGCGGTCCTGATAAAGCAAAATTTAAATGCGGTGATAAACTAATAATACGGAAAGCATGTAGCAGTTTTTCACGGAGGGGAAAATTCATACATAGTAACGGAGGAAGTTTTGGTACGGCAGATGCACAATCAGGATTTTCACACTGCGCGTAACACAGCTGCTGTTACTATTGTCTAGTGACTAACCCTAACCTCAAGCACAAATTAGTTCGAAGCACCCAAACTACAGATAGGCGACACAGCTGGTTGCGCTGCTGTTACCCTTGGCGAGTGAACGCCACCAACCCCACGGCCCGTTTATTAGAAGTATACACCTTGTGCGGTGAGGGGGAATACGGCAGACTCATAACACAACAGGTTGCGATGCTGTTACTGTCGTCTACTAACTATTTCTCACCCCGCGCATTAATTAGTTAGACACACTCGCTCAACAGGTAAGTAACACAACAGGTTGCGGTGCTGTTAACCTTACCGAGTGACTGCTACCAACCCGACGGCATGTTTATTAGAAGTATACAGCTTGTGCGGTGAGCGGGAATACGGCAGACTCGTAACACAACAAGTTGGGTTGCTGTGACAGTCGTCTACTGACTATTTCTAACTCCGCGCATTAATTAGTTAGAAGCACCCACTCTACAGGTAGGTGACACAGGTAGTTGAACTGCTGTTACCCTTACCGAATGGACACCATCAACCCCACGGCACATTTGTTAGAAGTATACATCTTGTGCGGTGAACAGGGATATGACAGATTCGTAACACAATGGGAAGCACTGCTGTTTTTTTATACTTAAGCGACTAACACCAGCTTATGCTAATAGAATACACTCTATCCGGTGTGGCAAAGGGAATACTATAGACGCGTAACACAACTGATTGCGCTGCTGTTATCAAGCATCTACCTTCAACCCCGCGGCAAACCAGTTAGAAGTATCAACCCTTATTGACACGTAACACAACAGATTGTGTTGTTGTTACTATTGTGTTACTATTGAGTACGACTAACCTCGCGACGTACAGTTGAAAACGTATACTTTAAAACGTATACTTTAGTATATTCGGAAGTAGGTTGTGGGAAAAAGCTATTCATAAATACATGCATACGGTCTATCATACGGTATAACGGAGTAATCTAATCACATGCAATATAACATACGATGTAAGCGATATAATGTTGCTTACCAAAACGTATACCGGTAGACGAATGTCGCTGGTCGCTATTGGCTGTTGCTAGCTAGCTTGAAGTGCTCTCGACTGCTCGAAGACAGGAACTCCTTTAATGGCTTTTTTTTGTTTTGCGTAGGAGAATCTTCATAGACAAAGGATGCCCGATGCAACCAATAGTATGGGATTCTTACCCACTAAACTCCACTCCCTTTGGAGGATTGGTACAGATAGGAGGTTTGGTGAATTTATTAAAGAG
>WYDF02069687.1:0-11486 GCA_009867245.2 Adranes taylori
TAAGAATTTTTTTAACAATTGCCATCAGTGTCGCTAGTTGCGAAAGGAGCTTCTCCAAATTGAAGTTGATAAAAAATAATCTTTGATAAAAACCACCAATTGATTGACTTAGAAAGGGCGGTCAAATTGGAGACCGCCCCGGGCGGCAAAAGTTCTAGGTACGCCACTGCATATCGTTGACCTATAAAAAAATATTATAATTCCATTGCAAGAGGCACAGAGCTTTATGTCTTGCTACATTATGAAATATTGAATAGGAGCTCAAAATAAATCTCTTTCTCTTAACAAACAATATGCAAGTACTCGTTGCAACTTAGTGAATGAAGAAAATCTAGTTGTATTGATATATCTAGATTCTAGATATATCAATACAACTCACAGGACATTTTGTCATTAATTATATATTTTTAGAGATTTGCGTTCTGGAACACACATATTTAGTTTAAATGAAGATTGATCCATTCAGAATCAGCTTTGGTAAGTCAATGAGGTCCATACCACCATATGCCATTATTAACAAGTTGATTAGCCATGTACTTTCAAGAAAGAATGATTGCAGAATTATCCTTTGAAGACACAAATCGACTTTTACAATTTTGAGTGAGTTCCTGGATATCTGAAATTCGGTTTGCAACATACGTTTTCAAAAGGTTTGGAGGAGTAGAATTCCAAGATAGAACGATAGAACAATAGCAAAATCACTCCAATGTATGATTTGAGCAATATTGATGCTAATGCCAGCAAGAATTCTATCAGCTACTATTCGTGAGGCTAAGAGTGTTACACAAAGCTCCAAACGTGGAAAGCTTTATGATTTTAATGCAGATACCTAAGACTTTGTACACAATAAATTGACATATTGACTTACTGAAGTATGTCGACTTCTGAGATAGTTCGTAAGAAGTTTCGCAATCATCGCCAGAAATATGAAGTTCTATGGATGCTCGATCATAATGATGTTCTAAAGCTTGACGAATAATTTTGGCAGAAACTCAGTGGCAGTTAAAAAATCATTTTAAAAATGGGTCCGTTTTTTGCGCATTAAATCAAGTATTTCTTTATCCCACTCTATTTTAAGAAGCTAAAGTCTCTGAATTATTATCTTAGCCATTGTAATACAAGGATCAGCTAAGCCTCGGGGATCAAATACAGATTAAACTGAAGATAAAATATTTCTCTTACTAACTGAGTAATTTTCAGTAACATTACTAATTGTAAATGTAAAAAAATCGCTACAAGTAGATGACCATAGAATACTCAAAGTTTTGTAGTAGTCATTGAGAGCAGTTTTGAAAGGGTCTAACTTGCTGCTTTCTGTAATAACATTACTGATTACTTGATCGTATGATCACCATTTACAAAATGGTGATCACCTTGTTTCAGTATATTTGAAACCTGACAGGCAAGTTCGATGGCACCTTAAATTGTGTCTGCAACTAAGAGAAAATCATCCATATAAAAATCGTTTCATATGGCATAAGCGGCTTTAGGGAATTGAAATTAACTATCTTCAACTAACTGCATACGACATTGAGTGGCTAAACTGAAGCTGCAGCCGTTTTTGTAGTAACAGTATTTAATTGATAGGTAAGAATTTCGGTGGAACCAGGTGCACGTCATAGAATTCTCTTGAAGAGGTCGCTATTCCTCAGAAATTAAGATCTGACGATACATCTTCTCAATATCTCCTGATACTACGTAATTATATTGTCTGAAACAAAGATGAAGAGAGAAAATGTCGTCCTGCAACTTTGGACTTTTCATTTGTAAATCATTAAGGTAAACGACAGAAATAGTTGAAAACTACGCGTAGTGGAACTACTTTCCTTAAACACTCCGTAATAGGCAAGATAGTAAGTAAGTAGTACTTTAGATGTAACTATATTCATATAACAGAGTTCAAAATATTGTTTCAAGAAATGCATCATATGAATTCTTCAACTTTTCATCTCTTGAGAATAGTTTTTCTAAACTATGATATTGTTTAAAAGCACGTTCTCACAAAGATCCCAATTTATTAGGATCATCCAGGAAGAGTAACAATAAAACGAATTCCCTTGTTACGCACTAGATTTATTATAAAATGAACTACACATTGCTTCTCCTGTTCGGTGTGGATAACCCGAGATTGCGGTACTTCATCTACTTCCCAAAATTTGGACAACTGATTGTCAAGTTCATCATTCATTATGAAATAACAAGTAGTTCCACAAGGAGGTGAATGTGAGTATGTCAGCGGACCTGATAAAATCCATCCAAAAATAGCTCTTTGCAAAATTGGTCGGTAAAGTCCAAAGCGGATTTGCTCATTGCAAATGAGTGACCAAAAGAGGGTTAACGTAGTTAAATATCTACTTTTTCCAGCAATACCAAAATTAAGATCTGTAAGTTGTATGGTTTTAGGTATCTTCAGAGCTTTTGTTGAAATAGGTATAGGGGGAATTCTATTACATATTTCAGGCATGACTAAACAATCGTCATTAAATATCTTTTTATTTATAAGAGATTCTATCTGTAATTTGCATCTAGATTTGATTCTGGAAGGTATGCAAGTTATACCCATCACTGATACAATTACGGACGTCACAGGTATCTCCAACTGGTGCAAACTTCCTGAGTTACATAATTTGATTGAAAAACTGAATCCAGTAGACCTCTGTATTTGTGGAGATTACCATCCTTATCCATGACTTGAACAAGAACAGTATGTATATTTATGCAAGAACTCAAAGAAATATGGGGTTCCTCAAGAGTTGATTTCTGATTTAGCGGTGGAGCCCATAAGATTGCCTTAGATTAGCACGAATTCCATTTTGCTCTCACCATGGTATAGAGTGTTATGCATTTTATTGCATTTTATACAAAAAAAATAAAGATTTGCGTTTGTTTGCGAAATAAAGAAAAACCTAGTGTCTCCAATGTAAGAGCCACAAAGACTTTTATGGCTTGCTACGTTATGAGATATTGAAAAGGAGCTCAAAATATATCTTTTTTTCTTCTTCTTCTTAACCAACAATATTCAAGTACTCGTTGTAACTTAGTCAATGAAGAAAATCTAGATATATCAATACAACTCACAGGACATTTTGTCATTAATTATATACTTTTAGAGATTAGCGTTATGGAACACACTCATTTAGTTTAACTGAAGATTGATCCATTCAGAATCAGGTTATTCGTAAGTCAATGAGGACCATACCACCATATGCCATTATTAACAAGTTGATTAGCCATGTAGCTTCTAGAAAGAACGACTGCAGAATTATCCTTTGAAGACACAAATCGCCTTTTACATTTTTGAGCGAGTTACTGGATCTGAGAGACTCAGTTTGCAACATACGTTTTCAAAAGGTTCGGAGTAGTAGAATTCCATGATAGAACAATACCAGAGTCACTCCAATGCATGATTTGAGCCCTATTGATGCTAATGTCAGGAAGAATTCTATCAACTAATAATCGTGACACTAAGAGTGTTGCACAAAGCTCCAAACGTGGAATGCTTTGAGATATTAATAGAACTACCTTTGCTATAATGACGTACAAAGGCTTAACGAAGAATTTTCAACTCATTGGCAGTTAAAAGATCATTTTGAAAATGGGTCCGTCTTTTGCGCATTAAATAAGGTATTTCTTCATCCCAATCTATTTTAAGAAGCCAAAGTCTGAATTATTATCTTAGCCATTGTAATACAAGGACCACCTAAGCCTCGTGGATGAAATACAGAAGAAACTTAAGATAAAATACTTCTGGATTCAGTAGAACTGAATCTGGATTCAGTTCTACTGAATCCAATGCTCTACTGAGTCCAGAAGGATTTTAACTAGCCTGCCTTTAACAGAAACTAGCCTGGGATTTGATCTTTGAATAATCTGAGCAAAATTTTTGCTCTGAAATATTTAGTGTATCAGTTTTCTTTGATAAAAATTTTCAAAGTAGGAGTGTTCTCATTGCGATTTGTTTCCCAGTCTCGAGCAATGACTAACTCTAGCTTTGAGGTTAACAAATAAATTATCAGGGCCTCCTATTATTGAACAAATTGGCTTAACGACATGTTTTGAAGTATTATCTATCATATTTCTTATGCTAATTCTGATTCAATATCAATTTTCTCGATATGGGAAAGTGCCTTGATATGGTTGTGATGAATAACAGGTTTCTATTTCTCGAAACGTTCGCTAAGTAACTGCCCAACATCTGAGTAATTGGAAGAAGAAATTTCCAGAGAAGCAATTACTTTGGCTGTAAAGGGCGCGAACAGAGAATTACTTCGGCTGCTCGAAATTCGGCAAGATGGGACTGTCCATTCTTGCGGAATTTGTGGTGTTATTATCGTATTTCTTTATGTCATTGTATATTCCGTCTGGTCCTGCTGATTTTCTGATTTTTAGTTTATTTACTGCATCTATGTTCACTCGAGTATTATCTATATTTTCACGTTGAGGTCTGTACTCCGTAGTTTCCTCTGTGCTATGTACGATCATATTACATACCCTTCATATAGTCTTTCCAATAATTTTGCGAATCATTTTCATAGACTGTAGCCCAAAATTAATCGATTTTTTACAAAATTAATCAATTAATTACTTCAGAGATTATTTAACATCTTTTTGGCTGAATCATTATTTATATCAATTCGTCACAAATAATAGTAAATAGAATGTAGATATTTTAAATAGAAGTTCAAGACAATATAAATTTCATAATCAAAATAATGCGAATATTTTATCTTCTAATAATTGAATTCTTCTTACATTTCATCTCGGTGCGTTTTCTTATGAGCTAAATTTTGATGTAATTCTTCTTTAATCTGCAGAATGCAATGCACACAACCAACCCGCAGATTGTATATATTTCCCATTTTTATGTTGCCTGTTTCTACTTCTCCCCACACAGTTTCGATTTGATTGTTTTGGTGGTATGTTTGGTTTTCCATTGAGGGTGAAAGACAGAGTCTACTAATGTAACTAAATGAAAGCACGTAATAGTTAAACTTGTAATGTTTTTGAATAAATATGTTCAGGCTTAAAAATTTGTGTGATAAAGATAAAAAATTTATTTAAAAGATGTTGTAGCAGTAAATATTGACATTTATTTAATTTTATCATAAAAATAAATTTCCAATAAAACAATACTATTTTATTAATTTTTTTAAATTAATGATTTACATCTTGAATTATAAAAGGAATGGTAATAAAAAATATTCAATTTGATTATATTTAATAAAATAGCTACTGGTCTACCGTTAATATTTTTAATTGTTTATTTGTATATTTAATTATAATAAAAAATATTTAACTGCTTTATTGTGTTTATAATTATTTTATTTTGTAATTGGATATTTACTTATATTACGAAGCATTAAGCACTCTCTGTACTTAAAATCGTTTATCATTGTGATGTTAAAAGAGAATACTTGATATCGCCGTAGAGGAATTATTAAGAGCAAATTAAGATAATAAATTATCACTTCATATACAGGATTTTTCAAAAATAATGACCCAATTTTATCACGCATTGCTTTAGTTTCAAGCCAGGTCATGGAATGAACCAGTGACCATTTGAACAAAGTTTGATTAGCTGCAGCTAAAGAATGGTATGAGTTTTAACTGTTTGGAATGGCGCTCTATTATTAGTTACTAGATGATAACCCGTCGTAAAACGACTATCCAAATGCCAGGTCATATTTTATTTACCCAAATGAGTTGGGTTATTTGACCCCTACCGGTCAAACCCAAAAGACTTGTGTTATTTGCCCTCTACCCTACCTTCATTTTTCCATAACCCAAAGAAGTTGGGTTATCCCTTTTCGTGCTCCTTGCCTGTCTCATCTATTTTTCTTTGTATCCTGGAATATGCACATGATCACTAGGTTTTAAGTCAGTTTCACTAATCAGTGTTGCCACTATATTTTGGCCTTTCATCAATTCTAATAACTTTACGTTTTTTGTTTTTAGGCCGTTCGCATTTAACGTCACTATTTTGTACATATTCTGGCTCATTTCTTTAATATTGCGTTTAATATTTCTGGTAGTGTTTCCTTTAAAATTGTAATGAATTGCCCTTTAGTAATTATATGCCGTTTTGCATATCATTTCTTCGTAATGATATGCTGTCACCTCTTTGTGCGGTTTTTGTCCTTTCTGTTTTAGCTTTCTTAATATTGTCTGGATGCTTTGGGCACATCTATGACATCGACAGGTGATTTTCTGTGCATAACGCGCATAAAGGAGTGCTTGTTTTTGGCATATCACAATCACAAGAATGATGATGAACTGTGCATTTGCAACATACGTACGCAGCAGTGCACTAATATTAGACGTGTCCATAAAATTGAGATCTGTAACACTGCTGTTCTCCTTGCTCGGTCTGCATAACTTTCGGTTTTTGTTGCACATCCTTTTTTTTTGTTTTGCGTAGGAAGTGGAGAAACCTTCAAAAGGCGAAGGATGCCGTGCATCCAACAATGTGGTATTTTTACCCTAACTAAAACTCCACTCCCTGTTGGGATTGTATATTGTTGGGAGATTGGAGAGTTTCTTTGAAGGAGGCTTTAGGATTTATCATCCTCTTCAGCCTTGAACTGGTAATTAATGGAATGCTTTTAGAATTATGGTAAGCTGATATCTTGCAGATAAGATATACGCTATAGCATTCGCTTTACAGCCAAGGACACCTGCAATACCTTGGCCATAGCATGGTCAACTGATGAGGGAGTTTAGTTTAGTGGGGTGAGCTGAGTTGCTGGTTATCTTGAATTTTATGTGCTTGCTTGGCTGCGCAAGTCGGTGTTAGTTGACCTGAAATAGTAATTAAGGTTGTTGTGGAAGAGTGATTGTTTTTGTCTTTTTTTTGTTTTTGTTTATTTTTTGTTTTATTTTTATTTTTATTACTTTTTAATTTTTTTTGTCCATATGTTTTTTTATAATATAGGCGTAGGGATCTTCTTAGGGACAGTGGAATTTATTCAAGTATATCTTGGAGATCCTCAGGAGGTTCCTGCATGGTTTGGATTATTCGAGCTGGTGGTGTGGGAAGGGTCTGCGAGATCGTTTGCTACGGTCTTGTCTGGCTTGCTAACCAGAACGAAGATTTTGGTACGCTATTGGATTGTTTTCTGCGTCACGTCGAGTCGGATATTTAGACTGTAGGGATTTTAGACGATCTGTGATAGGCTCAGCAGAGCAGTGTTCATATAGTAGGGCACTCGGAAATTGGAAGTGTAACCTATTAATTTTTCGAAGTATTCTTCGTTCACATGTTGTAAGTTGGTGTGCTTGCGCGTTAGAATGAGTAGAATAGAGAACAGCTCTATAGTCTAACAGTGGCCTAATGTAGGTTTTCTAAGTATGATGTAGAGTTTTTGTATGATAGCCTCTAAAATATCCTCTGAGT
Source organism: Adranes taylori (assembly GCA_009867245.2). Classification (NCBI taxonomy): domain Eukaryota; kingdom Metazoa; phylum Arthropoda; class Insecta; order Coleoptera; family Staphylinidae; genus Adranes; species Adranes taylori. The sequence goes on from WYDF02069687.1 coordinate 7,394, forward strand.
GTGAGATCAGACATTCTTTTGACATTATTGAATTTATATCCTTGTTCTCTTACGTCTTCTTCAATTTAGTTTTCGGTAAGTGTTTCCGGAACCCCTCTCAATAATTTCAATATTTTTCTTTCAATACTTCAATATTCTCATTACTTTTAATATCTCTCAATATTTTCAGCTCTTTCTCTTCCTTGAGCTGGTATGTGTGATATCCTTCTTGCACATTTCTTCCATTAATCTTCGTGTTCACTTCAGCATCACTTCACTTCAGCTGAAGCTCTTTCTCTTCCTTGAGCTGGTATGTGTGATATCCTTCTTGCACATTTCTTCCATTAATCTTCGTGTTCACTTCAGCATCACTTCACTTCAGCTGAAGTGAATATGCTAAAGTGAATATTTTGATCCCTTCAGATGTCCACATTAGTTTTTCAGATTAGATTTTGTTTGCCATAAGACCTTCCCTAATTCGGCTGAAGCTGTCCTTGTTGCGTACTACTATGGATGGTGGTTTCCGAATTTTTACCTTATCATTCCCATGGCGTTTAACCATGGACTTACATGATGTGAATGGACTCAACAATAAATCCACCATTAAGTAGATGTATTTCATTTCGTGCTTTTTGGAGACGCAGCTCGAGTTTTTTTATTGTACAGCCCATAAACATTATTTTCATTATTATTCCTCAATGATGCCATTAAAGTAAAACTATTTCTATTTAAGTGCAGCTCAGAAAATAACAATTAAAAGTTAATATTTTTGATGCGTGGAACATTGGTGAAAGCCAGGACTCCTGCATCCTGGCAATCAGATCGCAAACAGCCAGTATGTTAAAAAAGTTTCATACAGTGGTACGAATCAGGAAATATTAATATGTTTAAATTAATTATAATTAGAGATTTTTTGCTTGATTTAGATTTAAAGTAATTATTATATTCCATCTGAAGTTAATCAGTACGAAGCATGCCTAATACAGTCAAGGCTTGACATTAATAATTTTAAAATTTTAAGACAATAACGGGTTAATAGATAAATCTTGATTAAAAATAAGCTTGTAAATATAAAGGCATATAGAAATGATACGACTATCTCTTTCCGAAGATCAAATGAATTATCAATTTACTCTAAATGGATGGCTCTGTGAAAATAAAAAAAATTAAGACAATTTTTTAAAATTCGCTATAATCCTAACAAGATACTGATTAACCGCGAGATTTCCTTATAATCTGCTTCTGCCTTTTCTTTTATCTGCCTCTTAATTCGTGTTTCTTAAAAGCGCTAGCTACTTGTCATTAATCCGGCTGATAAGCATCTTGTGCTGTAAAAATTAGACATTAGTTGAGAAAGCGTTGAGAGAAAAAAAAAATACTCCATTGGATGAAGATCTATTTGATTTAAGATTCGTTCACATCGAATTTAATCTCGGTCTTTTAATTGATATTAAATTCAGCAATATATTTATTTTATGGAAATTTGTTTGTTACAAAAGCTTGATTTTAAAAGTTGACTGCAAAAAAATTAACTGACATTTTATAGAGAGTTTTAGAACACTGATTCCCAACCAATGAAAATAGGTCCGCAGAAAATAAATTAAACACGCGTTGGCTGGAAAGCTATGGTAAGGGAGAAAGGGTTCATGTCACTTAGCAATCAGGTAACACTAGTCGTGTCGTACGCATTAAGTACCTACTTGGTTTTACTCAGCGCTTTGTCCGTGACACTCGTGAAGAGATTGACACTGTTTCGTGAAGAGATATTATTACTGACTTCATTTAATTAACGCAGCTTACCGCAATTTACTGATGGATATAATTAGTGTATTAATTTATTGATTCATTACATAGTTATGAAATGAATTTTGATGACTTCCTTGTTTCTTCTCAGAGAATGGTGTCAAAAAGCAGAAAATACGACAATAGTTAGATCAAGTTCGACTTTATTTGTGGCACTATAGTTATATGTGCCACCGTTCTCCTGTAGCCGGCAAAACTGAAACGCCACCTAGAAACCGTACATTCTATTTGACCTCACCGACCACTTGCATTTTTTTAGAACTAATTCGCAATTAGAGAAACTAAAAAAGATGAAACAAAATATCAGAAACAAAAAAACCCGGAAACAAAAAACCCGGAAACAAATATCTTTCGGTAAATTGAAAGTATGCCAAATAGCAGCTTGTTTCCAAAATAAAAATTTGGCCATATTCTGTTTTGTAGTATGACTAATCTACAGACGTTTCTAACAGCAGTCAGTTGATCGTATTTGTCCGTTTTACGTGGTTTTTCAATTTTTTGTAAATTGCGTTATCTTCTCACGCTGTGTTAATGAAATAAGATTTCTTTGAAATATTCTTCATTTTTTCTACTATTCCGCGGTGGTCAGTCTTACCTTCATTGTAATTTCTGATTACCTGATTAATGTCTTTGTCATCTGCAAGGAATGGATGTCTCTGTGGAGAACTAATAATTTTTGGTGCGTTTTCAATGACAATCTCTAATAAGCAAGAATTTTTGGTTTTGTGGAAACTGGAAACGACGTCAAAAAGTATTGCCGTCATGAATATAATAGCAGAGTATGTTGAGAAACATAACATCATGTGGGAGACCTTGCTAGCTTTTGTACAAATGGCTCTCCAGCTATATTAGGATCATGCGCGGGTCTGGCGAGATTAATAAAACAAAAGAATGTTTCCGTAATAACAACTCATTGTATCATACACCGTCAGTCGTTAACTTCCCGTACTCTTCCCAAAATTAGTGTTAGTTAGTACAATGGAAATGGCTATTATAGTTGTCAATGTTATTGAAGGCATCGACTTCAATAAGAAAAAGAGATTAGTTTCGGAATTGTTTTGGATTCATCCAGTAGTTGAAGAGCTTAAAACTAAGTACTATAAACACGTGATTTTGTTAGCAAATGTGACATTGCCACATGTAAATTTGTATATCAGGGACTAGTACAAATAAAACCGGTCCCAGATGATGTGTGTATTTGGCCAACAATCGTCATCCAAGCTCATGATCGCATGGCATGGGAGGTCCACTTTGGCCAACATACGTTATGCGTAATGCTCCTATCAATCATCGGTAAACTAGCAAGAATTAAAAAAATACATTTAACAAGTGCATTTGACAAATGTGTGTAGTTGGCTTGTATTCGCCGAATAAACACATCGCCTGGTACCGGCATAAGAGAGTATATTCACAAGCAAGTATATTCAAGATAGACCACTTCTCGCCAACTAATTTCGTTTTCTTTTCCTACTTTTTCGATGCTAATATAATTCCTTTTTATAGAATGAAAATTGTTTCCGAGTGTACAATGACTTTAGTTTGTCCAGCTTTGGTATTAAGTTAATAAAACTCATCATCCTAGATATTTATGTTACACAGGTTAAGTACGTACTATTCTTCTTCTATATGTTATTCTATTTAAAATAAAGGTAGGTTTAGTACGCACTTCGATTTGCTTTATAAATATTCCTTGTAATAAACGATTAAAACTTTCAATGTAAATAATAAAAACAAGTACTTACTATACTTCATCTACATGCTATGCTATTTGAAGTAGAAGTTGATTACGCACTTGAATTCTCTAATTTATTTTATAAATATTTCTTCTAGTAGACGTTTAAAACTTTCGTTGTAACTAAACGATACAAGTACGTACTATGCTTTTTTTACATGCTATTCTATTTGATGTGAAAGGTGAGTACGCACTTGAGTTCTTCAATTTGTTTTATAAATATTTCTTGTATATTCTTTCTACTGTTTTCATCATTTGTATTATCTTCATCAACTTCAGTACACCACAATCTGAGACTTATGTAAAATTGTGTAATTCGCTGCTTTTTGCCGTAATTTTTGCGTAAGTCGCTGTAGTTCGCTGCCCAAAAGCAGAGGAAGCTAATATGCTAGGAAGGCTACTTGAACTGAGAAATGAGGTTGTGCTATTTCTAGCCAATAAGAGAATTAAAGATCTACTAGAACAGCTTCCTGATTCAAAAAGTCAAATGCGTTTGGCTTACCTGGTAGATATTTTAAAACATTGGAATAAACTAAACTTGCAATTGCAAGTGTAGGAAATATTTTTTATGTTTGAGCT
>WYDF02069698.1:0-11486 GCA_009867245.2 Adranes taylori
ACGTTATCTCTCGACATCTTTTCAATTTACTAATTATTTGCAGACCTGTTTATTTTACGATAGATTTGCAAATATTTGAATCCGAATCACTAAATTACAAAACAAGAAACATATTAACTTCAAGGCAACCAGTCTTCAACGAACTTGCGCGTTTTTGTGTTCTTATATGCTAAATGCCCTGTATTGGCATGCACAAGGTATGATTTAATAATATGCGTACGCTTCTATCGTATCGTTGACGACATAGAACAAGTTAAAATGAATATGCAAATAATTTTGATATCGATCAAAGAAAAAGTGGAAAAACCATGTCCGATGACAATTATTGACGCTTGCTTTATTCAAATGAGATTTGTTGGATTGATTTAGACTAGCATCTCATATCGCATTCCATTTTCAAATTCAATATTGAAGTTATAGATATCCATTTATAGGAATAAGAAAAGATAGAAAATGATGAAACAGTAGACTTCTCAATTAGGAAAGCATGAAGAGAGTATTACATTATAAACTACAATAATCAAAATAAAAACATGCTATTTAATACCCACTTTAATTTACCTACTACAATATGACATTATAATCCCGTTTCCCTACAAAGAGTATCGCACAGCCCTAACATCTACCAATCGTCTTTCTTAGCCAAGGCTGTTTGAAATACAGATGCATAAATTCAACTAACTGTATTAATAATTATTTACTTAACCCCTTAAGCGGCAAGATGTATTCTACGCTAGTGGCAACACATTTTTGTCGCTAGCGCATATATTCGTCATATCCATCGGATGAAATTTTGCATGTCATATCCATGAAATTATTTTTTTTTTGCACGTCACGTGCATTTTATTAATTTCTTATGTACACATATATGCGTCGACGCATAATCGTCATTTAATTAAATTATTTTGGTGACATACGTTTATTTTATCGAATAATATAATATACAGAGGTACATATAACCCTACCAAACACAAATTAGCGCGCGATGCAGTATGGTCCCCGCGAATCGTTTGATCTGTAATAGAATTTGTTTCTTTAGAAATTTAATTAAAGAAAAGTTATGCAGATATTTATTTAATTCTTTGAACAGCATCAAGTACAACATTAAAATTTTATGCTTACACAGTTTTAAAGATGATATTAGACAGATGATGTCCATTATTCTAAATCTACTTTAATCGAACTCGAAAGTTTGGTTCAACTCTTTCCAGCGTCCTGGGAATGTTACCGCTAAACAGTCATTGACACTCGCGCCGTGTGTGCCGTGATGGTATATTCTTCTTCTTTAAGTGCCGTGTCCTCCCAGAAAATTGGCGATCAGTCGCATGGTATTCACTTTATTCGCAGCGGACCTAAACATTGTCATGGTGTTTATTCCATACCATTGGCGAAGATTCTTGAGCCAAGATGTTCTTCGGCGAGCAAGGCCACGCTTTCCTTCTATTTTTCCCCCCTGAATAACTATATGGAGCAATTCATATTTGGGATTTCTCATTACGTGGGCGAAGTACTCCAGCTTTCTTCTTTTTATGGTATTAAGTACCTCTCTTCCTTTGTTCATATGCTCTAGAACCGCTTCATTTGTCACTCTATCCATCCACGATATCCTCGGTAGGCCCACATTTCGAAAGCCTCTTGCACATTCTTTCGGCGAAGGTCCATGCTTCCATCCTATAGAATAATATGCTGAAGACATAGCAACGTAATAAAGGAATTCTTAGAGCTCTATTGGTTAACACTTTTTGCATGTTCTTAAATTATGTTCTTACTTGCTCTATTCTGCTTTTGATTTCTTGCGTTATGTCCCACTTTTCATTCACCCAGCAGCCCAGATATTTGTATGTTTGTTCTCTCTCCACTGTTTCTCTGTTTACGCTAATATCTGTTAAGTTGTTAGCTATGTTTTTGTTTTTGCTGACGACTATCCATTTGGTTTTCTTTATATTTAAGCGTAGGCTATGGTCTATTACCGCTGATAAGAGTGCCTGTAAATCATGTTGATCTGTTAGCCTTTAGGTAGTAAGACCGTGTTGTCTGCATATCTTAGATTGTTGACGACGATTCTATTAGCGATTACACCCTCCGTTCTGTATTCGACGGCTTCTCTGAAAATGTTCTATGCATATAAATTAAACAAAACGGGAATAGTACACAGCCTTGCCGGACTACTTTCTTAATAGGCACTTCTTCAGATGTCTGGCCATTAACTCTAATATCAGCTGTCTGATTTTAGTACAAGTTGGCTATTATCCGAATGTCTCTTCCGCCTAGGCCTATATCGTTTAATATAGCTATTAACTTGTCTTGTTGAACAGTGTCGAATGCCTTCACGTAATCTACGAAATAGGCATGTACATCAACGTTTACATCTCGACATCGTTGTATGAGGACCTGGATGCTAAACAGCGTCTCCCTTGTACCGAAACCGCCTTTAAAGCCAAATTGAGACTTACCAATGTTTTCTTCGCATTTGATGTATATTCTGGAATGAACGATTTTCAGGAACAACTTTAATACATGGCACATTAAACTGATCGTTCTTTAATCTTTACAATACTTGCAGTCTTCTTTGGTATAGCAACGAAGCTTGACTTGAGCCAGTCTTTAGGGATTACTCCGTTCTTGTATATGCAATTGAACAAGCCTAATAGAAGTGTAAGAGCCCTAGCTTCTTCCAACGTTTTTAAAACCTCTAAGCAATATCGCATGAGTTGAAGATTGAATTATTAATATATTAATCACATAGTAATAACAAATTTTATAACAAGCAATTCTTGTTTATTTTGTATAAAAAGTTTTTATGAAATTTGATCGTTCTGTAATCTTAATCAAAATGGAATAATTAACAATTGAATATAACCTCACCCTATGATAGAATTATTCCTTCTAAATAGTTTATTGACAATAAAATGTATTATAAACCAAATCATCTAAATGAATTATTTTATATTAATGATAAAACTTTAACAAATAGGCAAAAGAGCAAAAAATAAGTAGCTGTTTATTACTATGTGATTAATAATAATTCAATCAACTCATCAGATATTGCTTTTAGAAATTTTACTTCTTAAATCACATTAAACATTTCTATTTAAGTATTGTATCAGATATAATGGCTAAATAATTCTTTTAGTCTGAATATGTGGCAATTGTAGGCCCCGAAACGCGTTACGATATTTTAAGAACAATAAATGTTGATTTCATTTTGGAGTAGGAGTAGTGTGATTTTATTTGGTGAGAATTAGAATTGAGGCATTTCTTACAAAAACAGCTAGTCCAAAATATCATATTTCGCGGTTGAATATGCTTTCCAGAAAGTAGAATGCATCCGAACAATTGGGAAACACGATTTTAGCAGAACCAGCCTTAGTCCAAAGTTACAAGACACTAAAGTTTTCATGTTTCTAAATAAATAACAATAGTCCACTCGAATTTCTATAAAAACAGCCATAGTCAAGGACATTGGTTGTTTTTGCCGGAAATTCTGTAGGTGGCGCTGCGACATACGAATACTTTGATATGTCATCTAAAGTTTGAGGTTAGTGCTTAGTTTGGGTTAATGGTTGACGTTGACGACTTAATAATAATAAAATTATTATGGAGAATGTAAGCTTAAAGTTTTATGATTAATATAATTTAACAAACTGGAAAAGAAAGAAAGCAAATGTATAAAAAAGAATTAGCTATAAAGCAAAAGAAAGTTAGCCGTGTTACTCACATAAATCATATTGGAAATCGAATATCTGCTAGACAAACATGTCCAGATTGTAGGTAAGTGTAAATAAAGAATCGTAATGCACGCGTAGTTTCTGACGGTTTTTTTGTAGATGTTTCCATTTTAAGTGCTTCACAACTATCAATGAGAATATGCGCCAAATTGACACAGTTTAACTCTATGTCCTCGAAATATGGACAAGATGCCCACCTTGTTGGTTGGTTTGATCGCTATGAGAGCCCCACAACGTCTTAGAACAAGAAAAATAAGTGACGACAGCGGTAGCGACGCTGATATAGAAGGTGAACGTATAACTACAATGAAAGCTTTTAGTAATAGTGGAACATATTCTTACAAGAGGAGAGTAGACGGTGATGAATATCCAGTCTGTTTCAAAGCATACTTAAGTATTTTTGGTGTTACAAGGGCTAGAGTAAGAAGATTACAACAATATCTTTTACTACACGGCAAATCGCCTCATTAAATGAGAGGTAAACATAGCAATAGATCTATAAAAAAAAAATACATAACCCTGCCCTGAATCTAATAGAATAATATATTTCGTCATTTAAAGTCCGGCAATCTTATTATTCTAGAAGGAAAAATCCAGATCGTTTATATTTACCTGAAACGCTCTCTGTTAAAGCTATTTACAACATGTTTGTAGATAAGTATCGGATCAAGATTTCATATAAAGACTACTGGTCTATATTTAAGTCATCATACAATATTAAATTTGGTCTACCTAGATCTGATACTTGCACTATTTGCGATCTGCTGATGTCACAACAAAATATGTGTTCAAACTTAAAACAAAAAGGAATCTTCATCAGTGCAAGGCAGATAAGTTTTATGAAATAAAAAGACAGTGCAAACTCAAAGCATAACAATTTATTATTATGTGCCTAAGTTTTGATTATATGCAAAATTTGCCCTTGCCACATATTCAAAGTAGTGGGGTTTTCTTTGCACGTCAACTATGGTATTATGTTTTTGGAGTGCATGATTTAACAACTAATGATGCAACTATGTTTGTGTACAATGAAACTACTGGAAAAAAGGTCAAAATGATGTTACATCCTTGTTGCTGCAATATTTCAATAAAACTGATATTACCAATGATGATCTGGTGTTATTTAGTGATGGATGCCCAGGTCAGAATAAAAATTATATTATGGTTAGGTTTCTTCATTCATTAGTCCATATATTCAAAACCATAACATACTATTTTTCTATACGCGGACATTCCCGATTGCCAAATGATCAAGACTTCAGCTTGATTAAGGCAAAAAAATAAAGAATATGGCAGAAATGTAGTCTCATTGGGACCGCTTAATCTTAGAAGCAAGAGAAAAACCTTCAGCTTTTAATTTGGTAATAACACCGCAGAGTAATTTCCTAAACCTTAAAACCGTACTTTCTGTCAAATCCAAAGTCCCCCATGAAAATAAAAAGAGTGAGAGTCATTAAAATATCTGCTCATCGAGACTACATCCAATGTAAGCCCTTTTACACAGGCTAGTTAATTTTGGTGTCATAATAATAATATTACTTAGTTTGGAAGTCGTTTAATAAAGTTTTTATCTGTTCTTGTTTATTTCTTTAACTATTTCTGGCAAAAACAGGCAAAGTCCATAACATCAGATCTTTCATACTTATTTAAGCCGCAGGATGAAGTTAGGAAGTTAATTATTTAAGAAAACAATAAAATATAAAATACTAGGCCTCCTCTGAAATAATTGTAATATTCACAAGATAACAATGTTATTAATTTTTTTTTTGATTTCCCACAAAACACAAATTTGGACTATGGCTGTTTTTGTAAGAAACGCCTCAATTGTAACAACCGAATTATAAAACTAATTATCAATAAAATTTGTAGAGCCATGAAGATGATGATAAACTGACTATCGAAACGTTGGTCGTTTGTAGAAAAAAAAAACCAAATTTGACCTAACCCCCGGAAGTTTAATTTATCATCTTCTTTCAAACAAGAAAGAAGTCAGGAAATAGAAACATCATTAACATTTGTATCTTTTTTTGTTGTTGTCACAGACGTAATACTGGCGCTATGGGCTTAACCAGTCGACTTGGGTCTTCGAAACGAGGTTCTTTAAATCCAAGCGGAAATGGTTCCGGTGAAGATTCCGCACAGGACGAAAGTTTAGATAGCGAAGACCCGCAATCGTAAATAACAATATAAAAATTTTGAAGTCAATATCAGTTAAAAGCATTTCCTTATTCATATCTGTTTATATAAATATTTATTATAAATTACTTAAATAATGCTGATTATATATAATCGACGTTTTTATATATATATATATATATATATTTACGCGTATACATAAAACTTTTATAAAACATAAAAAAAATAGGTAAAGAATTTTATAATGATTTTCTAAAAAGAAATGCGATAATTTAGAATTGTGTATTAATATTTATTATGTAAAACATTTATATTTAATTTTTTTATTAACAATTTTTGTTTATAAATATTATAATTCAGAATTTTCACAATCCTTGAACAGTATTTCATATAATATATATTGTTTTTCTTTGCTTGAATGTCTTGAAAAGTATGGAAACGAATTTAGAACTGTGTATATTCAACGTCTGAATATACACCATTCTATCAAATATGTAATCGGAATAGTGAATGCTTCGGTCTTACTGAGCAAAAGTGTCCGAGAATCGACCCATAAGCATTCGCCAATATTTTAGAGCAAAAATGGCTGAGAACTGTCTGTTTTATACTATTTTGTTTGGTGATTGATTGTTACCAGGCCCTCACCCTTAGATGGTGCCAATCTGAGGGTTGGTAATACTGAGCGACAGCTCGGTTACCTATAAGATTTTCCTGAACAGTCATGATTGTTATAAAATCCCTTACGAAATTCTTGTCCTATTTTAACATTTATCTTCAATTTTCCATGTGGAATTAACAAATAACTTAGTTTTGCGTTTAGCTATACAAATAACGTTTCCATTTTTTCTTCGATTTGTGGCACCAGTCGAAATAATACTCTGCTGTTAATTAAGGTTTAATTTATTTCGTTGCCGTACTTTTCGAGGACATCATTAATTGTTTGAAACGGCGCTTTTAGTTTTTTCTTTATAATTAGTATTAATATTCTTATGTAGTGTATCAAATGCTGAAGATTGAGAAACCCCATAACAAAACATTTTAAATAAGAAAATTGTTATAAGAAATTTAAAAAAGTACTTATAAATATTTTTTATTTGAGCATTTATTATTTTAATCGGCAAATAAAACAAAAAGGGAAAAATGAAAAGATTCAATTTTTTTGCAGTTACCATAAAATATGATTATAACAGTCAGCATAATTTTATTAATAATTTAATTTATTTTACATTGACTTCCAAATGTTATTTCAACACAAAACGGTACCAGTATATTGTTTTCAATAATTAACAAGTAACGATCTAACTTTCAAATATTTCACGAATAACGATCTAAAATTTGATTTCACCCAAGATATAATAAACCATGACATTTTAAGTTTTCTTCTATCCATTATTTGCAGACACGAAATGTATACTACATATTCCACAGACTACAATATAATATATTGTATTACATATTACAATACAATAAAATATATACAGACTACATATTGTCGCGGTGAAATTTGACCACGATTATTGCTAAATAAATTTATTCTGAAATTATTTAAACCCACCCATCTACCCTGAATGGGATCGTTGAATTATTTACTTACTTTATTTTAAATTGAATTGAGCCAGTAGTAAAATTCATAAAAAAATAAAACACAACATGATTTTAACTAATCTATTCACAAACAAAATAGAATGTCAAACCCCATTTAATAGTGATTTAATAAATAGGTTTTAATAAAATAAATCAGAAGTAGAAAATAGTTATTAACAATTAGATTACAAGTTTAAATAAGATTAGCTGATATTAAATAAATCCTTGAATTAAATTTGGAACAGGGAAAAATGCTTATTATTATGTTTGAGAATATCATGCTAGTCAACAATAATCAATAAATTCATTTACAATTGTTCTAACATATTTTTAGAAAAGATTAAGATTATTTTTAGAAAACTAACTTAAAGTATCCTCTTGAATGGTCTTTATACCCGTCCCCACTACTATTTTCCGAGCAGACTGCATTTCTGTTCAGCTAGTGACGGAAACAATTTGCAATCTCCCTTGTCATTAAAAAAGCTATTGTTATATCATTCAGTCTTACCTACTTTATCTAAGCTTAAGGGGTACTTCTTATAAGAAATGCTACGCTCCCCTTACTACGACTTCTATATGTTTTCTAGTCCGCGCCACCTCGAAAACGTACGTGTGAGGCAAATTCTTGGCGACAATTTATAACTAGCTACACATGTTTTCCTAATAGGAATAAAATGTTTTTATATGATTTTCTTTATCAATAGACTATTTAGAACTAATACTCGTAAACAAGAATGCTAAAATACTAAACATTTTAGGTTATATAATGGACTTAGCATTTAGAAGAACCTCTCAAGATTAGAATAAAAATGGGAGAAATGTTTTTTCGTAATATTATCCCCTCTCCCGTGGAGTTTCGACCCTTGAAGTCAAGACTCTTAACTATTATCGAAAAGACTACAATCGTATCAAATTCAATTGCAGCTCGATTTACAATGATTAAAGTAAGACTAAAGAGTTTACGTGATTAGAATGAACTCCTCAACATTTTATACAATAGAATAAGCATAATTGAATAAACAAATAAGAAACATATTCGAAGTAATATAATAATCATACGTTAAACTACAGAAGACACTATAAAGAATTTTTAGAAACTTTGGGCCCCAGAGAACATTCGAAATTTAAAAAACACATAATGATAAATATAACTTCGTATACAAATTTACCCGGCTCCTCCACCATTTGCCGCACTGAAATTTGACCACGGCTGGGGTAGGTTTTATTTGCTAAATAAATTTATCCTCAATTTAATTAAATCCACCCATCTACCCTGAACGGGTTCGTTGAGCTATCTACGAATTATTTACTCAATAAAACTAGAGCAAATAACGGATGTTGCTGCTACTCGTTATTTTTGCTACCATACTGCCCATTTTACGTTCCCTAGTCTCTTTAAGTTATACATTGCTGTATCGCATCAAAGGTTTTTTGTCTTTTATCATTAGATTCCCTAGTCTGAGGTGTTCTAAACTTGCTCTATAGCCTTTTCTAAGGTTTCCCTTTGTTCTGTCCCTGCCGGACAGTAAAATAAAGTATGCTCTGCATCATCATCGTCCCTACTGCAATGCTCGCATATAGAACTATTTGGCTTTTGAATCCCGTATAGATATTTGGCAAAGCACCCGTGCCCTGTTAGCGCTTGCATGACGTGGTAGTTAACATAACTTAATCTAACCCTAACTTAACTAAACTAAGATTTTACAATTTCTTTGTAAAAATGTTGTAGTGCCTTGACTTCAGATTTAAAATGAATTTAAGAAAAGTTATTAGTAATTACAATAAGCGGAACATCTTCCAGCTTTCATTTTAAATACCCTAAAATTCTTTCACACCTGAATTCATATTTTTATAAATGTTCCCTATTTTTATAAATGACATGACCATATGAATTTATTTAACAATAAATGAACAAAATATAATATAATCAGATTTTTTAAATATCGGTACAATGAAAGTCAATGTGATATTTTCAAATATAGCAATATATATAAAACACTTGTGTGTTCCCAATTTGCACGTACAATAAACTTTTTATCAATTCTTTATATAATCTAATTTAACATATGATCAAAATAATAATTTTTTTTCGACGAAACACTCTCTTTATCTTTTTGCTTCCATTTTTGTCGGATAATATAGATTTTAACACATATTTACAAATGTATACCCTTTAATTTTATACTTGTGACGATTATATTACTATTCTGTATTTTTTTTTTTTTTTATTGAAAATTAACATATGTATTGACTATACCCACATCCTAAACAAGTATTTTTGGTGGTAAAATCGTCAAAATATGATCTAAAAACTTTAAATTTAATAATTTCTGCCAATAGTTCTTTTTTTATATTATATATAAATATTTCAATTCTGTAAAACTTTCATTTGGTTATAAATAGTTAGAATTAATTAAACTAATTGGCTATATTGATTTAATTCTGTTGTAGATTTTATCGTTAACAATTTTTTTTGTATAAAATGGTTTTATTTCAATTTTAATACAGATTTCTATTATATTGTATATATATCTACATAAGCATTTTCTATTCTTTTTATGGGTTTAGGGCTTATATATTCTTTAATATATCATAAAATTTATTTGTTGTTTTGTATTTCACCAACGAATATTTAAAAAAAATATCTTTAAAAAATTCATGGAGTCATTCTCCATCTCAATATCTGATGCGTAGAACACCTACAAAGTGACGTGACTACTTAAATTATGTTTTCGGTATGAAGAAAATCATGCGAGTTCTGTACAACTTATACTTCGTTCATTTCAATTGGCATCATAGTATACAATAATTGTTGAAATGTATTGTAAACTGTATTAATAGTTTTATATTACGCGCGCATGTACGAGTTGGTACTGCTGACATTTGTGTCAGTCAGTTGATTAATCATTGATGTCATCCACTTTGCTTCAGTTCGAGGGCGTTGTCTTTCTTTATATTTTGTTCTTGTTTATATTATTTTATATTTTTACTGTTTATTAAATAGCTACGTCATTTTAAAAATAATAATATTATTTACAATGAAATTAACGAGTTTAGCGTAATGACATTAACTTAAATTCACTCGTACTCACACGGAAACGTAACAGACAATGATTGTACCCGGCAAATATTCGCATACTTTACGAGAAGTTTTTTCTGAGTCGTAGTGTGTGTAGTAGCCCTTAAATGCGGCATAAATTCAAGTTACGTTAGCATGCTAAAATCGTTAATTTCTCATCGCTTAAATCATAATTTAAGCGATGACATAATTTTACGTACAAGACAACATTGCTTCTGAAGCAAAATCATAATTTTTATTATTTAAATAAATGTCTGTCTCACACCTCATTCCTGTGATCAACAAAATACTGATATAATAATTCTTTAATTCTAGTCCAGGTTGTAGCATCTTCCATAAAACCTATTAACCTTTGAGCTCTCCATGTTCATTTACTCATTATAATTCGGAAAACTCATTTCCTTGGATTATTTACGTTTGCTGTGTCCAGACATACATTAATTAAATTTTCACACTTGCCAATAAATAAGGTTAGCGTAGATTGAGTGCCTTGAAAAGTTGGAATGGCATTTACATGACAATTTTGAATATCACTTGTATTTGCCATATTTAAATTAATGTTTTACTTACTACTAGAGCTAGCAAAATTACATGAATTACACTACTTTTTACTTAGGAGATAATATTTTAACGTTACGAAAAGTAACAGATAATTCACCAAGTGAATCTTTACTCTGATCACCCAAATTTGAATCGATTTCAGAATCAGACATCATGTGATTTCTGCACAACTTTACTTCGTTCTTTTTAACTGGCGCTGTAATAATAATATTATTTATCATAAATTCCGGTGGTGAAGGCATTGATGACATTGGATATATGACACGCAAACTAATTGAGGAGTATGACAGGTGCGGTTTAGAGGTGAACATACAGAAAACGGAATACATGTGTATAGGAGGAGAACAACAAGATCTGCCTATCTCAGACAAACAGAATATCAAACACTGCAGCTCATA